>APFE030638010.1:45136-57804 GCA_000404065.3 Pinus taeda
ATCATCCCCATCGCAAGATGGTTCGGGGAAGAATGGTTCACTTATATTAGAGTGTTTGGGAGCACTGTGCCTCCACATGTCCTACCTCTATATGTCCCCGACAAACTTTTGGCTCGGGAAATCGCTTATCAGACCTGCTCAGAAGGCGGCCTGACCAAAGAGCTAAAAGACAAGAAGAAGGCCATATGGCCTCAGTTTCCTGTAGCTTTTGGGGCCTTCTCATTGTTCGATGTAGGACACGCTTTCGTCGAAGTGGAGAATGTGACGTCTCTATAGCTATTTAAATTCCCCGCTCGGCCTTTTGACCTAAATAATGTTGCCCATGATTTCACTACAAGTGTCAGAATAAAAGTATTCGTTGGAAAGAAAGATTTGTTTGATGATTTGTTTCAAGGTAAAAGCTCACTCCAGGAAGTTTTGCGAGAAGCTCGGTCGAGGTTGTCTCCAGATGACCTCCAAAGATTCATGTTATACAAAGAAAGAAGACTGGTCAGTGTTCCTCTAGAAAAGCTGCGACTGCCTGCCAGAGAACCGACTCCCAGCGTCAGCCTCAGTGGAAACTCTAGTACTTCCAAATCCAAATCTGATGCTGCCCAAGGAACGCCTGAACGCTATAAAAAGTTTGGAAGCGACCAAGGAAAAAGCGAAGAAACAGCTAAAGATACAGCTCAGTCAAGTGCAATGTCGCAACAACAAGTTATCGCCTCCCCACCAAAAGATGTCCCTCCTCCAGTCATTAAAGCGCCACTCGTCACAACAAAGCTCGACAAAGAATGGGAAAACTTCAACGAGCTAATTAGCCTTGAAGGGCAAGCCCCAAGAACACCTGTGAGCAATGCACAGGTAACTCAAGAAATGGTTTCGACCATGGTCAGTAGTATCACAGAAATGGAGCACGGTCATATCGCTCCACCTTCTGAGCTTCTACTTAGTGTAGAGGAAATTCCCCCACTGGATGTATTCTATAGTCCCCAACATAAAGCAGTTGTGAGGAGACAAAGAAAGAAGAGAAAGCTAGAGAATACATTGTCACAGGATGTTGAACATTTAGACGTCTTATGGAAAGACCCTAACAATAACCCGACATAAAATCTCATGAAGTTGTCTCAGATCGCAGGAGCATACGCTTCTGCGACTATCGACAAGGCGTCGAAAGTTCAACAACTGTTGAGGGAACAAGAAAACCAAATACAGCTACTACAACAACAGCTACAACAAGCCAATGCCAGTATTGAAGCGTCCAAACAACTTGAGAAACTACAAGAAGACTTTCAGCAGATGTAGATAAGCTATCAAAGAAGCCTAGACGAAAAAGGAAAGCAGTTGCAAGCTTTATAAGAAATACACAAGGACGAGCCCAAGCTTGCCGAATTTGTTTCAGAATCTGCTGGCTTAAATGAGCAGCTTCTGCGGCAACAGGAAGATTTGGGACGTAAGATATCTCAGTGGAGTCACTATTACGCGCTGAGCGATAAAATCACCAATCAAGTGGCGGACTTGCGAAGTGAGTACGACCAGATTGACAGATGAGTGACGGAATACTTGGCTTGGCAGGATGGAGAGGAAGGGAAGAGAGAAAATGCACCCAAAATAAACGAGAGTCATAAATAATTGCTCTTTAACAAATGGGACGATCAAATCAGGCAGGCAGAACAGGCAGCGGAGACAGCGGCAACACAGGCAAGCATTCTTATCGACTGTGTAAATGAGAATTTACACAGAGCCAACTTAATCGCAGAAACCACCCCGGGGTACCTACCAAATAAGTCACGACTAGAGGCAGAATGGAAGCAGAAGGCGCAGAAAAGGGAAAAGAGATCCAGGCATTGAACAGGTTGAATTTGGAGTGTTACTGGGCATACTTAGTCAAGCCACACAGTCAATGGATGACTGTGAAATGCATCATAAACTCAGCCGAGAAAGTAGTGCCAGCTCTCATAGATTCTGTTTTTGCAGCCCAGCTCAACGCAGAAGTCGGCCAACCGACTCTTCTCAAATCCATGATGAACACTTGCAGTTTTAAGGACCAAATTTAGAAGTAGCTTATTTTTAGAAGTTTGTTGTTTCTTTTTATTTAGATTAGAAAAAGGACGGTCATTTGAGAACCGTATCCTAAAATTTTGTAAAAACACTATTATTAGAATTAGGAAGTAGTATTTTAACTCTTCTCATGCATTTAGAGAAGGGTCCAAAGATTTGTCAAAAACTTATCCTCGGAACATGCACTTCTGCACCCTCAGAGGAGGTTTTGATGAGTGGATGGATCGAGATTTATTTTTATTTGCATTTCGATATCTACTACTGATGTTGCACTTTTGTACTCTTGGTAGATGTTAGAACAAGTAGAGATAGATCATTTTTGCTTGAAGCTTATGGGTAGAATTAGTCATAAATGGTACTTTTATCTCTTGGCGATTTCTGCTTATATTCTTTAAGTGATTATAGTTTTTAGTTGTTTATATGTTATTGCATGAATGTATGGGTTACCATTTGGCACTTCTGTACGGTGGAGTCATATTGTTTATGTCTGACATATGAATGGCTTATTATGCGATATGTTGTTCACAACTGTTTTGCCTAACTTCTTATGCAAAGTGGTTTATCTTGAATGATTTCTATTCTTATGATAGCTGAATGATCTTTATTACCAGTTATTGTTTGAAATCTCTTTAGATCGCATAATAGAAGATATACATCCCGGGTTAGCATAGATTTGATGTGTTTTTTCTCATTAGATTATGATAGCATAGAGTTAGTTTAAAGAATCTGAATTAGACTAGCTTTAAAGTACTCTTAGATCATCATTATTCAACTCTACACACACACACACACCCCAGATCGGGAAACTGGTCCCGTTATCCCCAGTCGGACCCGCTATACCAAACGAATAAGGAGCTGCCAACCAAGGTCCAGACCGGGTGGGTATCCCCCTTGTTGTCGACCCGATTTTCGGGGCTTCAACAAGAGGGTGCATTCGCTGTTTGTGATGACATTCTCCAGAGGATTTGCTGCGGGCTCCCGTGCTTCCTGTTGATCCCCCATTTCGCAGAGTTGGTGAGAGGAAACAGAGTCTTGATGCTACTGAAGGTGGGAACTGAGGGAATAGGCGGTAGAGGAGAATGAAGGAGGCTGAGAGGGGGAGAGCAGGACGGGATTTCTGCTCGGGAGCGGGACAGAGAAGAAGGGAGGGGGGCTGGAAGCCTGAGGAATGATGAAAAAAGGAGGGGAGGAGCGTTGAGACAGAGAAACAAGCAACCAGTTAGTAATAAATGAAAACCAGTGAGTGTAAATGCTTGGATTTACCACTATAGGAGGTCGACCTCCACTCTCAGGATGAGTGCACGATGCTTCAAGAGGAAGACTGTTCTGGTAGAGAGCGGAAACAGAGACCTTCGGAGCAATGAAAGTTGTGAGAAGGGAGGGAGCGAAGCTGCTTGTTATAAAGGGTGAGGAGGAGCTCGTATGAGAGTTCAAGTGGAGGGGGATCCGATCCTTGAGATGACTGAGACTCCAATCGAAGATTTTGCTGCAGGCGAGGAAGATATTGGTGTGCATTCCGCCTCTTCGACGCTTGGGAATGATGGCGGGGGTCATGAGGAACACGAGCTCGTATCTGAGAGAAGTGACATAGATGATATCAGGGGCGTGGATCGGAGAGAGGAGGGACTCTGTGGCGCAGTCGAGGAGATTTGGCAGAGGATATGGAGGCTTGGAGGTATGCAAATTTCGAGAAGAGAGAAGTCTGAGGTGACCGAGATTCTGAGGTGGAGGGATGGGATATGACAGCTTAAGGAATTGCTTTGTCATAAGTAGAATCATTCTCTCTAACTTGGCCTACCAACCTGCTAGATGCCTTGTTGGCTTGACAATCTGCCTCAGTGTTGTTACTTCTCAGCACATGTTTGAAAGTGGCCCCTGTTATTTCTCTAATGTTGTTGATGATCCTATTTTTGATGTTGTTTAGAGTTGTTTGCTTAAAATCGCTCCTTGATACCATGGCAGCTATAATAATAGCTGAGTCACCCAGTATGATTTGGTTTTGCATTCCAAGTCTCTTCAGGATTGAGGTACCCAGGAAGAGGCTATAAGCCTCGGCCTTGTTGTTGGTCATGATACCCAGTCCCCACTCGTAAATCACCATAATTTTGCCCTGATGATCCTTGATAACTCCTCCTGCACCTGCTTGACCCGGATTATTTTTGGAGGCCCCATCAAACTATAGGGTAGGCCTCTTTTGGTTTAGAATACATTCAGTAACTTCCTCATTGGAGCCTCTGAGCTTCCACTCCTTCCTTTTCTGGCCTAAGTTGAAGGCAGTGGAGTTCCTTGTATCTAAGTTGAGACTGAATTTGCTGATCCATTCGGTCTCCCTTTTGTTCCAGCTTTCTTGATCTAGTTGGGACATTCCATTAGCACTTATGGTCTCAGAGATGAGCACTATTGTTCTTGCCAAAGTGCTGGAGATGTTGGGCTTCTTGTTATTGAAAATGCATTTATTTTAGGTGATCCAAATTTGCCAACATAGAGTTGAGGGGATGTTGTTCCACAATATTTTGACAAGATTTTTGTTTTTCTTGGGGTAGGGGTAGCTGTTCCCCCAATTTTTTTGAAGAGAGGTGATCTGGTTGGGCATTTCGCCTCTACTTAGGGGGCTAGTGATGAGCTTCCAGCAGTTTTGAGCAAAGGATGCCTCTTTTCCTAAGGTTTTCAGCTGTGAGGATTTTGCCTTTGAGGAGAGTCCAGTTAAAAAACTTGACCTTCGGGAGACATTCAGATTTCCAAACCACTTTATGAAGAGCCCAGTTGTTGGTGACCGAAGCATTTTGAAGGATCTTGTAGCCTTCTTTGACTGTGTAGTTTCCTCCGTTGGGATCCCAAACATACATGTCCTCTATCGTATTGTTAGTGGGAGCTGAACCCGATAGAGATAGCTTGAGTTCAATCCAAATATCCCTGAGATTGTTTGGAGGAGAGAGGCGCTTCCAGTCCTGCCAACTTTTTTGATCCCAAGTGGAGATGTCATATAGTGAATTTAAGTTTTTTGCTTCCATCCAAATTTAAAGAGGTCTGAGATTTTGGGTTGTATTCCTTGGTCCTGTTCCCATTATACGATCAGTCCAGATGTTAATATCTCTTCCACTTCCCGGAGCTCTGGAGATATAATTTCTGAATTGGGGGAGGGTTTTTTTAATGAGCTTCCAAACTGGAGTGCACTGCCTGTCAACAATTGGTTCAGATAGGATGTTGGAGTTGGGGCCATTCAGATATTTCCTTTTGATTACTTATGTCCGCCAAGCGCCTTTCCCATTGAGGATTCTCCAGATTAGTTTGAAACCCATGGCCATGTTGGATAATCTTGGAATTTTTATTCCTAGTCCTCCTTTTTCAAACGGTAAGATGACCTGATCCCATTTGACAAGGCTAAACTTTTTGGAGTCCTGCCTACCTCCCTGCCAAAGGAAGCTCCTTATAATTATTTCCATATGTTTGTGGGTACTAGCGGGAGCTAGAGTGATTGCGAACTGATAAATGGAGAGAGCAGAGAGGATGGCTTTGATGAGAGTAGTTCTTCCAGCCAGGTTGAGCCAAGTCATTCCCCAACTCTGGAGTTTTCCTCTCAATTTTTCTATGAGTTTCACCTAGGTTTCAGTCTTGACCGAATCCTTTGCTAGAGGCAGTCCCAGGTACATGAAGTAGCTCCAATTCCTTTGAGTTGGGATGTCAAGAATTGAAGAAATTCTTTGAATGATGTACCTGGGGACGTTCCAAGTGTATATCATGCACTTTTTGTTGTTGAGCTTTCCTCCGAACACTAGTAGGAAGGAGTCTAGCGTTTTCTTGAATCTTCTTGCCATCAAACTGGAGGCTCCCCCAATTAGGAGTGTATCATCTGCGAAGAGTGAGTGATTTATCCCCTTAGTTCCTCGTACTATACTTATTCATGTGATTTCTTTTTGCCTTCAGAGTTTTTCCAAGTGTATGCTCAACTTTTCAGCCATGATGATGTATAGGAAAGGGGAGAGGGGGCAGCCTTGTCTCAGTCCCCTTTTGCTTCTGAAGTAGTTGCTTGGTCTGCCATTAATCAGAGGGGCTGTCCAGGGATGAGTTACGCATTCCATGATAATGTTGATGAAAGTGTTAGATATCCCAAATTTCCTGAGAAATTCCTTGAGGAAGTGGTGGTTGACTCTGTTGAAGGCGTTTTCCATGTCTAATTTGATGATCATGCCCCTTTCCTTCTTGCTTATGCTGCTGTGAATTGCCTCTTGGATAAGAATGACATTATCCGTGATTTGTCTGCTTGGGACGAAGCCCCCTTGATTCTCTGAGATGAGGGAGGGGAAAAGCTGTTTTAACCTATTGGCGAGGATTTTGGTAATGATTTTGTAAGAGACATTACACAGGGAGATTGGGCGGAAGCGGTCAAAGGATTGGGGATTAGGATCCTTGGGAATGAGGGCTAGGTGGGAGGATTCATACGCACACAATCACATTGTCAACGTAGTTCAATAAAGTAAAACATGTTCATTACAACTAAAACTTTTCTCATATTGTCACATGTATTTTGTTTTATTGTTGCCCAAGCAAAATAATGTCCTTAGAAGCCAAGAAGTATCTAAACACCGGGGTTAAGTGGTCCAAGTATCTAGTCTCGCATTTGATATGTTTTTGTTTCTCCTTTCCAAAAGGGATATTTTTATATCTTTTTCTTGGTTGGTAATATTATCTATATATATTTGAATTGCTAATGAAACTAAATTTTCTCTCCCTTTTTTTAAATAAAGTTTTTCTTTTTTTTTAAGGAAGTAGTTTTATTCAATAATGTACTAACAAATTGTATATATTTACATTACAACTAAAAAGTTATAGTTTGACTGTTCTATATCAAGAATGTAAAAAAATAAAAATTACTTTGGCTTTTTTACAAAGAAAGTAGGTCAGATTTAATAATTGAATAATTTAACACTAATTAATGTACAAAAAGAAACTAAAGTAATCTTTTAAAAAGGGAACTAGACTCAACATAACTTGGTAATAGAGTAACAATTCTTGAAAAGAAAAAGCCCGGAAAACCTCTCTTGTTATTGTTATTATAGCTAGATATAATAACTTCTTTATTATTGCTTGACCTACTACTATTTTTAACACTATTTATATCCACTTCTTTATTAATATCTACAGAGTTAAAGGAGTTATTATCAATACTATTATTATTATTGATATCAATATCTTTCCTATCATTACTAAACAAAGAACTAAGATTGTTATTGTTATTATATATATTATTATTATTATTATTAATGTTATTATTTTTATTATTATAAGATTGGTTATTGTTATTATATATAGTATTATTATTATTATTATTAATGTTATTATTTATTATTATTTCAAATTTTATTGTTAAAACAAATAATATGAGGGTTTTATAGTACTATTGATATCAATTTCTTAACTATATTATTAAACCAAAGAACTAAGATTGCTATTATTATATAGTATTATATATTATTAATGTTATTATTTTTATTATTATTACAAATTTCATTATTAAAACGCATAATATGAGGGTTAATATGGCAGGGAGAGGAGGGGGTTCCAAGACTCAAAGCATAGGGATCCCAGGGAATTAAAGGGCAGGTAAGCAATGACCTACGACTGTGGCGATGGGAGGAAACTAGCACAGATGAGGCATGTTAAAGGCCTATAGCTTGGTCTGGGAAAAGAATGAGATGAAGAGCGAGATGGGGCGGTGGAGGGGTTCATGGAATTCGGCAGAGTTAAAGGAAGGGAATGTGGGCTAGAATTTGGCAGACAAGACGAGAACAACGGAACATTGGGAGAGCAACCGATGGCAGAAGGTAGACTCTCGACTAGAGTGGATAGGGTGGAAGAAAGACCAGGACGAGAATAGCTGGGTAGCATTGAATTAATAGGACATTCCATTAGGCTGGAAGACAAATCTCGGAGAGTAAATTCGTCAACGACCACCGGATCTAGGTTATCAGGGGAGTCGACTGGAAGCGAAATGGATTGGGGACTCTCGTGTTGGGAACAACAGTCATCAACGGAACCAATTTACCCGGCTACATCGAGGAGTGAATGAGCCAAATCCATCACCATTAGAAGTTTTTGACGCTTGCTTGTCATTAATATTGCCTTTCACGCAGGATCTGAGGGCAGACAATTAGCTTCGATCAATTTTGCTTTTCGAGGAGAAGCCGGACGAGATCGAGGAACCTTCGAAGGAAGAGGATCTAATGGAGAGTTTGGAGAATTTTCTGCATTGATTACCTGTGCAGATCTTTTCCATCCATCAAGATTTTAACGCTGAGAAAGCTTCAATCTTGTTCCATAGCTCTGCGGACAGCAAGCTAGACAGCTCCAAATGTAATGAGAGCATCTTCTTAGAAAGAAAATCAAGCTTTTTTCTAACTCTAGGAATCTTAGAATGAACTAAGGTGAGACTGGCATTCAAAAAAATAGGATGAGAACCTGATTTATTGAGGCTATGGTTAATCTAAGTAAAGACAGTAACGACTTAAGAATCACTGCATCTCTTAAGGAAAGCAAGATCTGTCTTTATCTTAGAAACCTGTAAGTGTGCTCGTTTAAAAAAATGAAATTTAATAGTAATGGCCCTCCCATGCACGGTAGTGATATTCAAATTTAAGCTTTTGTGATCCATAATTAGGTAATTCATGAAGATTTTCGGAAAAAAAATCACATTGAGAATATTTGGTCTACTCGTTTCTAACCAGCCAGTGTGATTCATCTTTAGGACAAGATGAAGAAACAGATCCAAGAAAGAGGTTAAATAGGAAAAAAGGTCATCCTAAAGGCTAGAGGAAAATAGCTAAATTTGACCAAGGAGGAAAAATTATATTGTTTAATAATTTATTTATTTGATTTATTTATATATTATTAACCAAATGGCTATATTTGACTAGGTTAGGGAATTATTTAATTCGTTTAAATAGTTAATAATTATTTATTTATTCATTCCCTTATTTAATTACTTATTGTTCTTATTTAATTGTTTATTTGGTATTGATATGGAAAAATAATAAGGATTAAAAACCGATATAAATAAATAAATTTTAACAAGGAATAAAAATAAAAAGAGAAGGTGTTTTAAAAATAATAATAATAAAAGCGATAAGTAAACAAATACTAATAATGAATACATAAATAATATTACTAATAAAAATAAATAAATAAATAAACAGAGAGGCTAATCCTCTTTAATTAGTAAAAGGAAGAATAAAAAAGGGGGAAATAAAACATAAAAATTAAAAAACCCAGACAAAGAGGAGAAAAACTAGGAGGAGAGGGCACGAATCCAACAGCTACTTATTTTTCAGCTGTCATCCTAAGAAGATGCTAGATCACCTGATCAATAGCAGAAGCTACAGAAAACTTGACAAGAATCCCTGGAAAAAGATTTCTAGATCGGTTGCTCTTGCTATTAAATCCAGTAGCTATGTTAGCTCCTTTAGCCATAAGCTTATCGAGAGTAATCCTATCACTCCCGGGATCTATGGGCTCCCTAAAATTCACATAAAAGGGGTCCCCCTTAGACCCATTGTCAACACTATAGGAGGGCCTACCTGTCTTTTAGCTAAATATTTAGCCATGAAGCTTAAACCCCTAATAGGTCAAACAGAGTCCTTTGTCAAAGACTCTGCCTCATTTGTTAGTGAATTACAGGATGTGAAATTTGATCCTTGAGACAATATTGTCAGTTTTGATGTTGTTTCCCTGTACACTAGCATCCCCATTAAGGATGCCCTTGATGTCATCTTTCGCCTTACTCATCCCGACACTGCCAGATTAGTTGAGATTTGCCTCACTTCTACCTTTTTCTATTTTGAAGGTGAGTTCTATGAATAAAACTGTGCGGCGGCCATGGGTTCTCTCCTGTCCCCCATTGTTGCAAATCTGTTCATGGAAGAATTTGAATCCAAAGCCTTATCTTCAGCTACTTTTAAACCTAAGCTTTGGAAAAAATTTCTTGATGACACCTGCTCCATGTGGCAACACGGGCCTGAGAAGCTAGATCTCTTTTTCGAGCATCTTAATAATCAGTCTGACTCAATAAAGTTCACCATGGAGCGAGAAGTTGAGGGTTGCCTTCCTTTCCTTGATGTCCTCATTTCAAGGAAATTTGATGGATCTTTCTCTCATCAGGTGTATTGTAAAAAGACTCATACTGAGCAATATCTTCATGTGAGTTCCCATCATTTTCCTTCTCAGAAGATAGGTGTTCTCAACACGTTAGCCACTCGTGCTCTACAGATTTTAGATGAAAACCACCTTTCTAATGAAAAGTCCCATCTTCTAAATGTCTTTGTCCAGAATGGTTATAGTAGGCAGTAGGGTTTTAAAGCTCTCCTCAAAGCTAATAAGGGTCCTAAGGTTAAGACTGGCACTACTGATCATCGTGCAGGAGTTCACCTCCCCTTCATTCAAGGGACAACTGACAAGATTGCGAGGATCCTGAAGAAGCATAATGTTCCCTCTAACTTTAGACCCCTCAACACCATTAAGGGCTCCCTAAGGTCTATTAAAGACCAAGTGAACCCTATGGATTTGAAACGTGTTTATATTATCCCGTGTTCATGTGGTACCTCATACATTGGTGATATAGGTCGATCTATTAACCAAAGGATTAAGGAACACACTGCGGATATCAAGCATGGGAGGACCAAATCTTCTATTTTGGAAGAACATGCATCGAAGACCAAGCATCATATATGCATTGAGGAGGTTAAGGTCGTCGCAAAGATCTCTCATTTTCATCACCATAAGTTTGGGGAAGCCATTGAAATTGAGAGGTCATCTAAAAATATTAATAGGGATGACGGCTGGAAAATTAGTAGCTGTTGGATTCCCACCCTCTTCACCTAGTTTTTCTCCTCTTTGTTTGGGATTTTTCATTTTTATGTTCTATTCCCCCCCTTTTATTCTTCCTTTTATTAATTAAAGAGGATTAGCCTCTCTGTTTATTTATTTATTTATTTATATTAGTAATATTATTTATGTATTCATTACTAGTATTTGTTTATTTATCACTTTTACTATTATTATTATTATTATTATTATATTAATGAACACCTTCTCTTTTTATTTTATTCCTTGTGATTTTTTAATCTTATTTTTTTTCCATATCAATACCAATAAACAATTAAATTTAAAAAAAAAAAAAAAAAAAAAAAAAGGGAATGAATAAATAAATAATTATTAACTATTTAAACGAATTAAATAATTCCCTAACCTAGTCAAATATAGTTGTTTGGTTAATAATATATAAATAAATTATTAAACAATATAATTTTCCCTCCTTGGTCAAATTTAGTTGTTTTCCTCTAACCGTTGGGATGACATTTTTTTCCTATTTAACCTCCTTCTGGGATCTGTCTCTTCATCTTGTCGTGAAGATGAACCACACTAGCTAGTTCGAAACTATTAAAATTGGCAACTAGGGCCAAACTCCACGTGGGTCATATTATTAATGGTAGCTGATATTTTTATTAGATCCCTCTCATTGAGAGGTGTAGGATTGATCTAAAAGTCATCCAATTCCGATAAGTATTTATGAAGATATGAATTTATTTTGATTATGGACAAATTGTCAAGTCGGCCAGCAACTTATGTAGGCTCAGAAGCCCAACAGTCATGTTTATTCAACCTCTATGTTTAGTATAAATAGAAGAGGACTTGAAGTCATTTGTCACACACACACTCACTCTTGTGATCTCACTTCATCCTGTTTTGGGTTTTATGAAGATGAGAGCTAGAGGGAGTGGCCTAGGGCATACGTTGCCCTAGATATAAATGCAGTCATGGGAGAATAATCTCTACGTTGATAAAAAAAGCCGAAAAGCTGGACAAGCTGGAACTACTAGAAAAGTTGGAAAAGCAGGAACTACTGGAAAAGCTGGAAAAGCTGGAACTACCAAAAAAGTTGGAAAAGCAAGAATTGCGGGAAAAGCCGAAAAAGCTAGAATTGCCGAAAAAGCCAGAAAATTTGGAACTGTAGGAAAAGTCGGAAAATCCGTAACTGCTAGAACTGCTGGAAAATCCAGAAATACCAGAACTGCCAGAACTACCGGGAACTGCCGGAACAATAGGAGTATCTATCTTTGAAGGAGAGCAACATGCAAGGGACAACTAACTAACATTGGGACAGTTGTATGGTACTTAGCAGCAATTTAAGGACAATAAGCATGCTAGGGACAATAAGCATGCTAGGGACAACAAGCAAGCAAGGGACAACAAGAAAGCAAGGTGCAGCCAACACATAGGTCAGGATGGCAACGCGGTGCATCAATGGCACATAATGCAGTATAGTGATGGGTACAGTCATGATTAATGAAGTGTGATGAGATGCAGCATAATGATGATGGGTGTAGCATGGTGCAGCGTGGTGAGGTGCAGCATGATGACGAAATCTAGCACATCAATAGGTGAAGGAATCACCTTGGAGAATTAGTTGAAGTAGCATGTCTTCAATTAATCTCATATATTATCTTCTTAGAGATGATCTATGCTCTTATCTAGATAAGTCAAAGTGTTAACTTATGTTGTAAACATACTATCTCTCTCTCTCTCTGCTGAACTATTGAAGAACATATAGGAAGAATTGATCAAGGGTTTCCCCACAT
>APFE030638010.1:57884-68353 GCA_000404065.3 Pinus taeda
CCACATTGGGGTTTGTCCCTGGCTAGTGCCACATCTTGTGTCCTCTTGTATTGGCTTGTCTTCTACAATTTATATTTATGTTCTATCTGTAGTTTACTTTAATGCTGATGTGATTGCTAATCTGGAAAAGATATTGGAAAATTAAAATAAATTGCTCTAGCATAGAATATACCTAAACTTAACATGGTATCAGAGCTAGAGTGAAGACAATGCCTAAGCAAGAGTGAAAGAGAAATTACCGAAGACGGTTGGGAAAGGACGAAAGGATCAGTGGATTCCTCATCCCTCTTCAAATTCACCGAGGGTGAAGTTGAAGAAGAGAATGTTATCAGAATGGCGCAACAGAAGTTTCTGATGGCCTACCTAAAGATCACTTCAATGGGAAATCCGTATCTAAGGGTGGAAGGAAAGGCATATGCCTTGGTTGTAATAAGTTTGGCCATTATGCAAAGGAGTGTCTGAATGGAAGAGACACATCTCTTGATGAAGATAACAACCATTCTAGGGACATCTTCAATGATCAAAGGAATGATAGGTAATGTAGGTCATCAAGGAAATGGCTGACTCTTCAAAGAAAGCAAGGAACCCCAGGTATGAAGAATCAAATGTTGTTTTTGATAAGATAAAGAAGTGTTATCTTGTATTGGCCCTCTCCTTCAGATTCTTTGGGAATCTAGCTTATTTATTGTAGTGCTTCAAGGCACTTCATTGGATAGTAGGGTGCACTTTCTAATTTGGTAGAGATGGAAACAATCATGGGATTATACTTGGAGCCGATACCACCTATCCCAGAAAGGGTGTAGGGAATGTTACCCCTCAATTGAATGAGGGTAACTCGATTCATTTACATAATCTCCCTTATGTACTTCATCGGAAGAAGAACCTGGTGTCCATTTCGGCAATGGAAGTCAAAGGTTACAAGGTGGCACTTATCGATGGAAAGGTACGTGTTTGGAAATAGAATTTTCAAAGATGTTTTTGAGTTCAAGGTTGTATCAAGTTGCAGGAACTCCACTAGGGACCATGTCTATTGACACATAGCACTGAAGGTCTGTGAGTTAAATGGTGACAGTGATTCCTGAATTCAAAAAGAGCATGAAAGTACATGTCTGAGATGTACCGAAGGAAAATCTTACAAGGGGACCATTCCCCTCATGTAGCAGGTCCACAGGTTTGGAACAACCCGAGCAGTTTGAGAGTCATGATCATGAATCTGATGTATACAGGTGGAAGAAATCCCTCTATGGCTTGAAGCAAAACACCCCAGGTGTAGTATGAGAGGATTGATAGTTGTCTGATGAAGCTGAGATTCACTAGGAGTGAAACCGATCCAAACCATTACCCGAAGGTTGTGGATGATAAACCTCTCATACTGGCACCTTATGAGGACGACCTATTTCTGATAGGTGCAGACCCTCTAATTTGCAGAAGTAAGAGGGAGTTGGATTCCGAATGTGGAATGATAAACTGCAAGCCTGTGACTACCTCGAGGATCTTAACTTTCAGAAGTTATATGGTAGTGATGTCAAACCAAATTTTGGAAATGCCTCTTAGTTTCATAAACTCATTCACATTGATGTTATTGGTGAACTTCCGTTCGAACATATGTTTTGCAGTTAGCATGGTGAGCTCATATTTGGTTGAGCCTCATTGGATTAGTGCTAAGAATCTTCTGAGATGTCTTCGGGGAACAACCTCTCATGGATTGAGATACACTGCCAGAAATATGAAATTGCATGATTATTCAAACATTGATTGGGCAGGCAGTGTGGTGGACCGTAAGAGCACTTCAGGGTGTTGTTTCTCCTTGGCATCTGCTTCGATGATGTGTTCTTCATGACGATTATGTAGAAGAATGATTAGTTCTCCTGTGAGGTCTGGATGATGTGTTCTCCATGACGATTGTGTAGCGGGATGATTAGTTCTCCTATGAGGTATGGCTGATGTGTTCTCCAAGATGATTGTGTAGTAGGATGATTAGTTCTCCTGTGAGGTCTGGATGATGTGTTCTCCATGACAATTGTGTAGCAGGATGATTAGTTCTCCTATGAGGCCTGGATGATGTGTTCTCCATGGTGATTATGGAACAAGATGATTCACTCTCTTATGGGATAGGATGATTCGCTCTCCTATGGATAGGATGATTTTCTCTCATGTGGACAAGATTATTTGCTCTCTTGTGGGACGGGATGATTCGCTCTCCTGTGGACAGGATGATTAGTTCTCCTGTTGAGGCATCCTACCCATGTAGTTTGGGACTCATGGGAAGCACCTCTCATTTTATCATTGAGCGGGGAAATGAGGATAGGGACCATAGTAGTACCGATGGACACATCGTTGTATCTACCATACTCCCTATGCTAGGATGACCTTCATTAATCTGGGATAAATGATACTAGTCTGGGACCAATGGTAGGAGTTGTACCCACTATGAAACTGACTTCGGGTCAGTAGAGGACTGGTCTGGGACAAGTGGTACATACTCTGAGACTAACTTCGAGTCAATAGAATACTAGTCTAGGACCAGTGGTAGGAGTTGTACCCACTATGACACTGACTTCAAGTCAGTAGAGGACTGGTCTGGGACCAGTGGTGCATACTTTGAGATTGACTTCGAGTCAGTAGAATACTAGTCTAGGACCAGTTGTAGGAGTTGTACCTACTATGACACTGACTTCAGGTCGGTTAAGGACTGGTTTGGGACCAGTGGTACACACTCTGAGACTGACTTCAAGTCAGTGGAGAATGGTATGACACATTCTTGATCAATTCTTCTTCTTCATGGTTCATCAAAGCATAGCAGAGCCAGTAGAGTTGAGCAGAGCCAGTAGAGATGAGCAGAGCAAAGCAGAGTTGAGCAGAGCATAGTAGAGCCAATAGAGTTGAGTAGAGTAGAGTAGAGCCAGTAGAGCTGAGCAGAGCCAGCAGAGTTGAGCAGAGTAGAGTAGAGCCAGTAGAGCTTAGCGGAGAAAAGCAGAGCCAACAGAGCATAGCAGAGCCAACAGAGCTAAGCATAGTAGAGCAGAGACAATAGAGCCAGCAGAGCTAAGCAAAGTAGAGAAGAGCCAACAGAGTTGAGCAGAGCAGAGCAAAACTAGTGGAGCTTAGCAGAGTAGAGTTGAGTATAGCAGAGCAGAGCTGAGCAGTGCAAGGGCACTGATGGTAGAGATAGTACAGTCAGGACATATGGATTAACGGATGGAGTTCTCCCTCGTTGAGAAGGAATGTTAAAATTGGAAACTAGGGCCAAACTCCATGTGGGTCATCTTATTAATGGCAGCTGATATTTTTATTAGATCCCTATCATTGAGAGGTGTAGGATTTATCTAAAGATCATCCGATTTCGATAAGTATTTATGAAGATATGAATTTATTTTGATTATGGACAAATTGTCAAGTTGGCCAACAACTTATGTAGGCTCAAAAGCCCAACAGTCATGTCTATTCAACCTCTATGTTTTAGTATAAATAGAAGAGGACTTGAAGTCATTTGTCACACACACACTCACTCTTGTGATCTCACTTCATCGTGTTTTTGGTTTGATGAAGATGAGAGTTAAAGGGAGGGCCCTAGGGTATACGCTACCCTAGATAACATGCCTTAGATCTAAATGAAGTCATGGGAGAATAAGTTCTACATTGCTCAAAAAAGCCAGAAAAGTGGGAAAAGCTGGAACTGCCGGAAAAGATAAAAAAACCAAAACTGTCAGAACTACTGGAAAAGTCTGAAAAGCTGGAATTTCCGGAAAAGCTGGAAAATCCGTAACTGTTAGAAAAGTCGCAAAAGCCGGAACTGCCGGAAAATCCAGAACTACCGGAATTGTCGAAACTGTCGGAACTGCCGAAAGAGCCAAAACTGTCGGAAGAACTGGAACTGCCAGAAAATTCATAACTGTCAGAAAAGCTTAAAAAGCTAGAATTGAAGAAAAAGTTGGAAAAGTCGAAACTTTCGAACAAGCCAAAAAGGTCGGAACTGCCGGAACTACTAGAAAAGCCATAATAGCCAAAACTTCTAGAACTGTTGGGAAATATGGAACAACAGGAGCATCTGTCTCTGAAGGAGAGTAGCATGCAAGGGACAACTAACTAACATTGGGATAGTTGTATGGTACTTAGCAACAAGCTAAGGACAATAAACATGGTAGGGACAACAAGCAAGCAAGGTGCAGCCAACACATAGGTCAGGATGGAAACATGGTGCAACAATGGCACATAATACAGTATAGTGATGGGTACAGTCATGATTAATGAAGCGTGATGAGATGCATCATAATGATGATGGGTGGAGCATGGTGCAGCATGGTGAGGTGCAGCATGATGATGAAATGCAACACATCGATAGGTGAAGGACTCACCTTGGAGAATCAGTTGAAGCAGCATGTCTTCAACTGATCTCATGTATCATCTTCTTAGAGATGACCTATGCTCTTATCTAGATAAGTCAAAGTGTTGACTTCTGTTGTAAACATACTCTCTCTCTCTCTCTCTCTCTCTCTCTCGCTCTCGCTTTGCTGAACTATTGAAGAACATATAAGAAGAATTGATCAAGGGTTTCTCCACATTGGGGTTTTTCCCTGGCTAGCGCCACATCTTGTGTCCTCTTGTCTTAGCTTGTCTTTTGCAATTTATATTTATGTTCTATCTATATTTTACTTTAATGCTGACATGATTTCTAATCTGGAAAAGATATTGGAAAATTAAAAAAAATTGCTCTAGCATAGAACATACCTAAACTTAACAGAAACACGTCGACCAAATATTGGCAATGTGATTTTTTATTTTTTTTTAAATCTTCATGAATTAACTTATAATATTATAATCCTCATTATCTTGCTTTATTCTTATCACTTGCATCTGACACTCCTCAAGTTATTCTAAACATATTTGGTATTCCTTCCATTGGTCAAAGTTCGACCTATCAGGTGATTGGGCCGCTTTCTTCAATTGTTTCACCCAATATTGTTTCAACTTTTTTTCTCTGGTTGTAGGCCCATTGGACTCTATTTTAGGCTCTTTGAACTGTTTAGCAAATGCAACTCGTTTTCCTTTATCCTTTATAATAGGTCTAGGGGGGTGTCTTTTCCCTTTCCTTTTGTTCAAATGCTTGATGGGATGTTTCTTTCAAGTCTCTATTTTTTCTCTGCGGAAATGTTATCTTCAACTAATACTTGGAAAGACCCTCTTTCATTTTCACCATCTTGGGATCTCCTTCTTCAAACCACTTGTGTCTTGCTTAAACTACATTATGTCTTACTCCACTTTGTTTTCTTATTTCTCCTCTGAAATCTCAACAACTGCTTGAGGAACTGATTCCTCCATGTTCTTCTTGACTCTCGACCTAGTTCTAGGCCTTATCACAAACTTGTCATCTTTTAAAGTCTCCTCTACTTCCACTTGAATCTTGGCAGTCTAGTACGGTGCCATCTAAACCTTTATTTATTGAGCTTTCTCTTTAGCCTTTGCGAACTCTTTCTTATCCAACTGCTTGCCAGGTTTTCCTTCGGATTTCTTGTTGGGCTGATCATCTTTTCCTCAACTACCTTTGTTTCTTTCACTATCTGAGTGAATTTATTTTCATGAGTTTTGTGTGACTCTTTCTTCTCCTCTCAAATTTTCACTGGTGCATGTTTTGTTTGGGGTAATAACCCAAGACTAGATAGAAAATCAGACCAATATAATTTATTCTTGTTTACTTCAAATTTAACCAGAATCTTGATGAGAGAAAAATGAAACAAACTAGACATGTGGTTGTCCTTCTGAAGTTGAACTTTTCCTGACATTATTTCCAGACTTTTGAGTAAGAAGAAAAGTCAATTCATGGGATTTCTATTTGTGAAATGCAATAAGAGTCTCAAGTGGTATTGTTAAGCCCTGCTAAATCTACCTTCTCATGTAAAAGACCTTTGGATAACCTTCAACAACTTGTTGTAGTGATCTTGAAGATTCATAGTGGGGAAGTTTGTGGAATATTTGTTGTTAAACTCAGGTTTAACAAACTCCTTAAAGGATGAAACATCCAAGTCATCACCCTTGAACCACTTCTCGCCTGTTGTAGGGAGGCCTGTGGCATCTGCAATAAGCTTCTCTTTGACAGCAATCTCCAAATTTCCCAACTTGACTGTGTCATTTTTTAAATTGAAGGCAAAAAGACTAGAAAGCCTTGTGTGATGGCCTTTCTTCTTAATCTTTTGGAAAAATGGAATACATCTAGAAATCTCAAAGGCGACCCTAATGGCTCAAAAAGATTTCACTAAGTTTAAATTTGTGGGATCAGTATGCATGACATCCCCTCCCTTTTTGCTTATGGTAGGAGCCATTTAACCCTAAAAACACCTGGAAAACTTATTTTGACTATGAGGCAGACTACCTGTATAGAAAATAGGGTGGGAGACTTCACCTTCGTGACAACGCAAACCTTTATTACACAAATGTGTTACGCAGTGATGTCAAAGAAGTCCTACAACATTAGGAATGAGCAGGAAAACTTTCTGCTCTGAACTATATTTCACCATGACCACTTAGCATTCCACATTGACTAAGATTCGCACTAAAAATACATGAATTTAAGTTCTTTAACATTGATTGTGTGCGTAGCAGATAGGGTGTGCGCAACATGCTTTCCAAAACAGAGGTAATGTGTAGATTATAGACCTTAATTGAATCATTTAACACAAATTCTAGGGGATAAGAAACAGCCGCTACCTCCCATAGAGTGGAATTAATTTGTGCAGTCACTGGTAGCCTCAAGGAATCATTACGTAATAGTTGCATAACAATGGCATAACATGAATTGTTAATTCCTCTGCAATATTCTCTCCAAGTTGTGACCAATCTTCAAAACTCCTGCACGAAAAACCAACATATCGATCTGCGCTCAGAAATAATGAAAATGGTGGTCTCCTCGAGCAATTTGAAATTAATGCTTATTCCTTAATGACATAATCAGATGTGATAGTTGGTCGGTGCTCCACCTGAAGGGTAATCATAATTGAGCATGGGAACATAGAATTATTTGGGCAATTAGATTTGTGTATGATGGGATGAGCTTGTGTATGGGGTACATGGGTAATGCTTTCTCATCATACACAATGATGGTTTATCAAGGGGATTAGGCCTAGGGGTATATAAAGGACATTATAGTTGGGTATGTTAGGAATGGGAAATAATTTTAAAAGAAATAATGGAATAGGGAGATAGGATAGGTATGGTTTAGGAACAGAATAAGGTGAGAAGGGGGAAAAGGAATAGGAAATGGGGAAGTTTGAAGGGAATATATTAGAAGTGGGATAGAAGCGTAGTATTTAAAACCATGCTGCTTTTAATAGCATCCCCTTGACTATAGTTGATATTCAAATGAAACCTTTAACATAACTTTGCTTTGAAAATATACCCCATGACCCAAAAATTTCTGACGATGACTCCCAAAGACTCAACACCACTACACATTACTGACCAAAAACTTTGACCCCCAAATTCATGACAACTTCCCAGGCAGTGATTGGTCAAACTCATGACAGTAAAAGGTTTATGAGTTTTGACTTAATTCATAGCAACAAATTTACATATTTGAAGACATTCGATGACTGTCAAATTTGCTGACTCTAACACCTAGGTTTGGTCTTCATAAATATGAAATGTACTTTTGATTCTTGCATATTGTAATAATAAATAATATATATTATATATATATATAAGCATATATAAATTAATATATATAATATATATACTAAAATGTAATGTAGATATGGAGTGTGTATGTAGATGTAGATAGTATAAGACCTTCCATGGACATGTATATAATATATGTAGATGTAGATGTATATGTAGTAAATACATTACATCTAACATCTCTACCATATAATAATTATATACTTATATATACTAACTTGATATGTTTATTTTTTTGCAGCATAAGTGAGTTTCATTGCAAGCCTTTTATTTAAGAGTCAAACACCCATTGAATCCTTCTAGGGTTTGTCCTAGGATCAATAAGTCAAAAGAGTCATTGTCATATGAAGAAGACCACATCGGAAAAATTGTAACTTGTAAAAAATAATTATTTTGTATATTTAAAGTGTCAAAATACCCTCCGAGACCAAGTCGGCATGGCAGTTAAGAAGTTGGTCTCATTAGGGCATGTCGTCCTCCTTGGAAGCTTATATATAGGAAGGAACTCATCCTCCTATGGAAACTCATTCATCTTCTCGTCATCTAAGCGAAGGAGAAGCGGAAGAACGCTAGAGAAGAAGGATGAAGGACGAGGGCTTGAGTTATATCTCTCTCTCTCACACACACACACATGTACGAAGAAGGAAGGCTAAGGTTTTGATGTTGCAATATTGAAGTTGAGAAAATTGCATAAAGAAGGTCGAATGAATGTCTATTAGGTCACCTACAAGCCCTATAAGAAGGACTAACCCAAGAAAATATCAAAGGAAGCCTTGGAAGCCCTAAAATTCCTCACATGTGTGGAAGCATTAACTGTTGCAGGGGCCGAAAAGTTCAGACCTGTAGTGGAGGCCGAAATTCTATAGTTGGGGGTTGAATTCGTGCAGCTGGAAGAGATTTGACTGAGTTTGACTTCGACAAAGGAATCACATCATCAAGGAGGTTAGACTTGGTCTTGGAAGGGTAGTGGTCTTTGTTTAGAGGTCTTGGAATTCATCATTTGAAGAATCTATAAGAAGAAGAGATTTGTGGGTTTTCCTCTCAAGTGGAGAGGTTTTGGCCTTGGGTTGTAGCCTACATCTTTTGTTCTTGTTTATTGTTGATATTCTTATTTTGGTAGATGTTTGATGATAAGCGTAATAATAAGAGAAGAAGTTAATAATCAAGAAAATTAAAAGTACATAACACACAATTATCAAGTTGAAGAGAAATCATCTTAGTTACAACCATTTAGATTTCTCAACACATATTTTTTTAGCAAAAAATTATGCAAGAGAGATGGAATGGTACAAAGAAAACCATCATGCAATTCATTGTAGAATTTCATTTTGATATGAACCATTGGTACATTATCTTCCAGGGCTTGTTCTTCACAATAGTCTTTGTATATATTTTTGAGTCATACGTAGATATTCGTTCCATTTCCATTAATTAATTTACGAGTTAGCTTCATATCATCAAGTGATTTATTCATTAGCAATTGTGATAATGTATTTCATGATTTCTTCAAGGAAAACTTCTAAATATAGCTTGTGTATCTATGTGAAAAAATGTGTTTTAGCTTTTGCTAATTTTAGGTGATTTCTTTGTGTATAATTATTTAGATAATTTTTTATCTTGTGCTCCCACAACTCACAAATATCTTCCAATCTCAACATCTATGTGTGCATGGTTTCCTCTATACTTAGGTTTAGATACTATCAAAAACGGAACCAATATTGTAATCTAGGGACTTGTATAGAGTTACTAGCAACAAACCATTCAAACAATACATATACATAACACATATGAGAGAAGGGATGAATAATCCAAGCGGTGGGAGATCGACAAATATGCACTTTGTATTAATGTACAACATTTGTTATAGAGTAATATCTCTCTCTCTCTCTCTCTCTCTCTCTCTCTCTCTCGCTTAGATCATGTATATTTATAACTTATACTTTTAGTTACTAGGTATTTGTAATGGTTTAACTACATGAGTCGATTATACTTTTAGTTACTAGGTATTTGTAATGGTTTAACTACATGAGTCGACTAATTGACTTATAATTTGACTTGGTTAGTTGACTCAACTTACGGTGTAGGTCGACCTACTCTTCGACTACATAGTTGAAAGAGTCTAAATGTTGGGCCTAATTGGTTGAGTCAACTAGCCCTTCTAACATGTGTCAAGGGGATCTCCCTATGTGTGAAGTATGGAGGTCCTTTAACTAAGTGATTCTTATATTTCTATATTCGTAGCAAGGTTGAGCAAAGGTTCCAATAATTTTGCTAAATTAATGGCTCTAAAGTTGTTTATTATGCTCTTTGCCGACATATCTGCCTAAAAAATTCATATTTTTGTTGACTCATTAATGGTGATGAACTAGATGTTGGAGGATTGCTATATGTAATTTTTTATTTTTTTTTATTGAGGCCTATATATGATGAGATTTAGGCTTACAAATATGTGTTTAACTTAAACCATTCATCATTTATATACAAAAATGAATAAGTTGGGTTATTTCCAAAGTTGGGTTATAGTTGGTCTGAGGCACATGGCATTTTTAGGATTTGTTGGAGGGATATCCCTATGATTACATTCTCAGTTATTTTTTATTACTAGTTAGTGACAGTGATGAGTTGCCTTATATAATTTGGGTATGATATTATCATAGAAGACTATGACCAATGTTTTCTTTGTTTATCACTATTTGTTCTCATGACCAATAGTTGTTTCTAAAATATAAAGCTCATAATAGTGGCTATATTGTCATAATTGATGATATTGAGCAAAGACTGTGTGATATGATTAATTGTAT
>APFE030638010.1:74527-114109 GCA_000404065.3 Pinus taeda
CTCTCTCTCTCTCTCTCTCTCGCTTAGATCATGTATATTTATAACTTATACTTTTAGTTACTAGGTATTTGTAATGGTTTAACTACATGAGTCGACTAATTGACTTATAATTTGACTTGGTTAGTTGACTCAACTTACGGTGTAGGTCGACCTACTCTTCGACTACATAGTTGAAAGAGTCTAAATGTTGGGCCTAATTGGTTGAGTCAACTAGCCCTTCTAACATGTGTCAAGGGGATCTCCCTATGTGTGAAGTATGGAGGTCCTTTAACTAAGTGATTCTTATATTTCTATATTCGTAGCAAGGTTGAGCAAAGGTTCCAATAATTTTGCTAAATTAATGGCTCTAAAGTTGTTTATTATGCTCTTTGCCGACATATCTGCCTAAAAAATTCATATTTTTGTTGACTCATTAATGGTGATGAACTAGATGTTGGAGGATTGCTATATGTAATTTTTTATTTTTTTTTATTGAGGCCTATATATGATGAGATTTAGGCTTACAAATATGTGTTTAACTTAAACCATTCATCATTTATATACAAAAATGAATAAGTTGGGTTATTTCCAAAGTTGGGTTATAGTTGGTCTGAGGCACATGGCATTTTTAGGATTTGTTGGAGGGATATCCCTATGATTACATTCTCAGTTATTTTTTATTACTAGTTAGTGACAGTGATGAGTTGCCTTATATAATTTGGGTATGATATTATCATAGAAGACTATGACCAATGTTTTCTTTGTTTATCACTATTTGTTCTCATGACCAATAGTTGTTTCTAAAATATAAAGCTCATAATAGTGGCTATATTGTCATAATTGATGATATTGAGCAAAGACTGTGTGATATGATTAATTGTATATTGTGATATAACAATATTTGGATGATGCTAAATTCATTTTTTGCTAGTTTCAAGCGATTACTTTTGAATCAATAAAAGAACAATGATGAAAAATCGTCAAATACAAGGCCTTTATGCTTTGAGTTTTTATTTTTATTTTTATTTTTTATATTAAAGTATTTTTTGGATATGAAAATCCTTTTTTAGAATCACAAAATGTTACAAATATGTGTGAAATATAATTCTATTACATTTAATAATAATAATAAAATAACTATATCTTTTTTAATAAAAAAATTAAAAATATAATAATAAACATAATAATATTAAAAATATATCATTAATAATAGATCCTTTATAAAATTAAAATTAAAAGTGAAATATACTTAACAAATCTATCAAGACATAATTTTTTAAGAATAATATAAATATAATATTTATTAAATTATTTTTTTCCCAACCATGCTAATTATGTATTTTTGTTTTAAATCTTACATCATTATAATCTATATTCTATATCATAACGTATATCACTTATTTTTATTAATAAATTTAAATGTGTAATGGCAGCAAACCAAAATGTAGTAGACAAACCTTCCCTATAAAAGAAATTGGTAACCATTGGTCATAGTTACGAAAGAGTACATTATTGAAGGACTTCATACACAATATGTTATGGCAATATGTTAGCATCAGTTCATTGGCATTGTCTTTTTAATGAGGGGACTGTTAGAAGGTTGTGTCAGCAATTTGAGTAAGAAAATGATTAAATTGCAAAAGATGAAAAGCAAGGAGGTTAGTGGACCCATAGTCTATTTTTAGTCTCGTGGAGGTTAAAATATCATTTATTCATTCATACGCACACAATCACATTGTCAACATAGTTCAATAAAGTAAAACATGTTCATTACAACTAAAACTTTTCTCATATTGTCACAGGTATTTTGTTTTATTGTTGCCCAAGCAAAATAATGTCCTTACAAGCCAAGAAGTATCTAAACACCAGGGTTAAGTGGTCCAAGTATCTAGTCTCGCATTTGATATATTTTTGTTTCTCCTTTCCAAAAGGGATATTTTTATATCTTTTTCTTAGTTGGTAAGATTATCTATATATATTTGAATTGCTAATGAAACTAAATTTTCTCTCCCTTTTTTAAAATAATTTTTTTTATTTACATTACAACTAAAAAGTTATAGTTTGTTTGTTCTATATCAAGAATGTAAAAAAATAGAAATAACTTTGGCTTTTTTACAAAGAAAGTAGGTCAGATTTAATAATTGAATAATTTAACACTAATTAATGTACAAAAAGAAACTAAAGTAATCTTTTAAAAAGGGAACTAGACTCAACATAACTTGGTAATACAGTGACAATTCTTGAGAATAAAAAAGACAAAAATATTATATCAAAAGTAAAAATCATGGTGTAGGAACATGTTGTTGGTGTTGGACTCGCCAACATTCAAGGGATCGCCCTGGTATGAAGCCCCAACTAGATCTCACATTGTTTCGTGTGGGAGTCCCATCCGGTATGATGCCTCGGTTGTCATTATCTTAAGGATTTTCCTCAACTCTTGCTTGTTAGCACAAGAGAGTGGTTTGCTTTATCTTTGAGAAGTGAGGTTCGAGTGCCTGGTGAGTGTAAGTGTACTTGTGTCAATGGTTCTTTCACAGTGAGGGCGAGAAGGTGAAGGTGAGTTCCAGGTTGAAAGGGATCAGTCCCAACTCGGCTAGGAATACACAACACAAAGGACATACACAACTTCCGACGGAGCAGTCCACTCAGATGCAACACTCACAACATACAAGGTAAGATAACACGTACAACACTCACAGATCAGTCTAAACAAGTTCAATTGTTGTTATAGCAAGGTTCATGTGAAAGGCCTGTCTAATGTCCGACAGAGCAGTCGACACGGACACGACATCGTTAGCAGCATATACAACACATTTCCATTAATAGATTATGCATTACAGCAAATGAATCAGTTCAAATGTAGAACACGGGTTAAAGCAACATGCATTACAAGTGTTAAAGATCAGTCTTACAACAAATACAATACATTTGTGAAAACGTGTTGGCTTGTTGACATGCTTCTAAATTAAGCGAAAGTTCGAAGACACGGCGTTACACCATACATCACTAACCCCGTAAGTGGGGCGTTGGAGCCACTACTTACTCCTCAAAGAAAAGATTACAGACTCTCTTGGTTATGTGGGAGGAGCTGAGGTGAAAAATCCATTCATGTACAAATGAGTGGGGTATTTATAGCCAAGGGTGAAACTGACCCTTGTGGTTGTTCAACTACCCCCATGACCGTTCGACTTCCATGACTTTCCAACTTACATGACTCTATGTTCAACAAGTGGGTCTCTTGGACTTCCGCGTTACATCACATTGATTGACAACAAGCCCATAGTGGAGATGTGGGCAACATAACTCATGACTTGACTCGACATGATTTGACATGACAATGTCGGTACATTCATGCTGCTGTTGGAGTGCATGTCAAGCTATAGTGTTTTTGAGTGATGGATGTCTTCATGGTGTATCATAGCTTCACCTCTGCATGGTGACATATGCGGATTCTTCGATGGTCCTTGATTTGCTTGATGAAGCTTTAGCATGGTGTTCACTGCTTTCATGCTAGAAGGCTTGACAGACTCACTTGTTCGCAAAGGTGCATGTCCGTCACATTTGTTTGCTTCACATGCTTCGTTCATTCGTTCGATCGATATTGAACCTGTCCATCTTCATGTGCTCCCTTCATTCATCTTGTTCATCATCTTGACATGTTTGTTAGTGTACCTGTACTTGCAATCACTCATGACAAAACGACATCAAATCCAAAACCTCCTCGTCTACCATGACACATGATTATTCCGATGCAGGTGATTAGGAGAGGCAGTAGGGATGTGATGCGGGATGATGGCTCCGGGCAACTACTGATGAAAAATAGGCAAGTGTCGTTGAGAGATGGAGACAAACAATCTGAGTTGACAGTGACTGTCTGCAAGGTCTGGCTTGGTTGGGAGGCACGACTTCTCAAATTTTGGGAGGGACAGTCCGGGCTGTTGGAGGGAAAGGTAGGCATGATCTGCACATTTTCAAAACGAACAGCCAACAGGGGCTAGACATTCAAATTTGCACAATTTTCCAGAGGAACAAGCCGAGCTGCATTAAGGGTCAGCAGGCAGGGATTGCACAGTTTTCTAGGGAACTGCCCGAGAGACTGGCAGCTAGAATTGTACAATTCCCAAAGGGAATTTCTAGTTGGCTACTAGGTCACTAGCAGCCAAAAATGCGCAATTCCCAGAGGGAACTGCCAGTTGGTTATTGGGGTGACTGGCAGCCAAAACTATGCAATTCCTAGAGGGAGCTCGCAGATGGCTGCTTAGTCACTGCAACAGAAACTATGCAATTCCTGGAGGGAACAGGCAGTCTACTGCTACGAGCTGTTGGTTGGGAAAACTGTACTACATAATTTTTGAGCTGAGCTAACTAATAGGGAGTAGAAGGCCTACTCATGAACACTGCGCAATTTCTAAGATGAACAGTCGGTCGACTGTCTGGATAACTGACTGGGAAAACTTCACAATTTTCTGAAGGATACAAGGACGGGCACTTGGTGTCTGTCCGACGTGTCTATGCAATTTCCTTAGTTAGTTGAACGGGTAAGGTCAATGGCCTCTATGAAAATTTTGAGGGGAGTCAGTCCGTGGGTGACTGCCGGGTCCATCTATCCGAGAGGCCAACATGAGAGTTGATTAAGATTTCTTGCGGGCAGCGTAGCTTGGAAGGACTATCTTGGTGCTTTTGTGTTGTTCTAATTTACAGTTGATCGAGTTGAAGGCAGGATGATGGTCCAGTTGTCAGTGAGGAGTATACTTGTCATAACTTCAACAAAAATGACTAAGTGTGTGAAGAGTCAAAATATGCATAGGTGATCATACGAACGCACACTCGCATGACTTGATGAAAAAACAACCAAACCATCCAAAACACATGATTGACCGATAGTGCAAGCGACAAGCGCGACATTCATGATTGATCATTCATGATCAAGACAATGCTTGTGTGACAGTGAATATGACTCCGTGTGTGAGTGCGATAGATGCTTTCATGGAAAACACATCAAACACATATGAAGCAAAGACTTTGAGCATAACCAGAACACAATCGCAAGCATGACTTGTACATCAGCATGTAGAGACTTGGATGCAATGAACAAGCAACGCAAATGTAAAGACTCACACGAGCTCACGGAGTGAACCAGATTGTGTGTGATGATCAAGTGAAAATCTTCAAGGGAGGCTCCGAAATTGGTGTAGGCCAAAATTTTGGAGTTTGGTTGTAGCCGCTACAACACTTGGCGACACACTGGTAGAACTCCAGCTTCTCTGTTTTGGTTCATTGCTAGCACAGGGCCTTGGTCTTTCAAGGATTATTAAATCCCTATGAAAGTTACTTCAGTTTCCCCACTTACCCCATGGACAAACATGGTTCACCCTTTGCCAACTCAATCAAACACAATCCAAAGTTCAGCTTAGATCTCAGTGTTTCGAATCCTAGAAGGGTATTTTAGTTCTTGAGTTGAATATTTTCAGAGTATAAGTTTTCATCTCTAGTGTTGCTCCTCTGCCAACAAGCCTGGACAGCACCCCGGCAGAGTCACGTAGGAACACACACATTGCTCCTCTACTAGCGAGCCTGGTCAGTACACCGGTGAAGTTGCATGCTTCACCTCTCTGCACAGGAAGCATTTCTCTTCTTTCACCTTTGTATTTTTTAAAGAGACTGTGCATAGGCACTTATTTATTTTTTGGGGTGGAAGAGGGATCCCGACTTCTTGAGAGAAGAAGAGGTTGTTCCTTCAGAGAAGCATGTAAGACCTCTGACATAGGTTTGCTCATTTAGATTTCCCCCCTTCTCTGTTTCTACTAGTTGGATTATCTTAAACACACGAAGAAGAAGGTTGAGTACAGGCATGGGGCTTCCCAGTGTGGACATAGGTTCATGGTTGGACCAAATCTTCCTTTACAAACGGTTTGTATTTTCCGTCAAAACTTCATCAACCGAAGGTTGTAACTAAGCACATAGAAAATGGACACAAGACGAGCCAAGTGGTGCATTGTCACAAGTCTCTTCAAATTTCAAACACATACTCTATTTAAAAGCAAGAACATAGTAGTTGGCAACACTTATTTCTGGAAACAAAAATAGTAATATATCAAACAAAAAAAATGAACGTGAACAAAAAATAGTAAGCAGAATAAAACAAGGCGAAAGAATAAATATAATAAGAAAAACAAACCAATTGAAACAACAAGCAACAAGCAGACTATGTACATGGCATGGGTGCGGCCTGACCTACTGAAACTAGTGTTTGAGGACTTGGCCCTTGATAAGAATATTATCAATCCTCTCGTCAAGTGATTCCAAATGATACATGTGTGAGCCAAGTTTCTCGTGGACCAGTGCCAGTCCACCGGGCTTTGCTACCAAAACTTGGTGGCATTCCAGAAGACCTTCAAGTGAAGACAACACCACTATTTCAGGTACTCTGTGCAACATGGGCTCAAAAGATGGCACGGGGCAGTTGTTTTTATTCCGGGAAGTGTTCAAGTTTCAAAAGTCAATGCATAAGCGGATCTTCCTAGATTTCTTACATGCATGATTTAAATTAGCAAACTAAGTATGATGACGAACTATGCAAGTAATCCAAACATTTAAAATGTTGGTCAATATTTTTGGTGAAAGGAGTACAAACAACATGTATGTGTTACCTGTTCTTTGTTGTAATGGCTTTTCTTCTCATCTACATGGAATCTCATGTTGGATTGTTCACATGTAGTGGGCGCTCAGCTCATCATCTACTCGTGTAGACCCATCCAAGTACTATTTGACCAAGCGGTCAATGATTGGTTGCTGCTGCAGTGTGTAACTTGTACTGAGATTGAACATCTTCGAATCATGGTGGATTCCCAGGTTGCTATGTTCATTCATAATGTTGGTCCTTCGTGTGTTTAGCATGAGTGCTTCAACATCATTGTTTGTGACTTTGAACTTCAAAAAGCTTGAAATCATGCATTGTCCATTATTTTGGATGACTGAGATACACCCGGTCCTTGAGCAATCATTTGTCCCTGATTTTTCAAGACTCATGGTCCACAACTTGTTTGTACATGGATTGTTTGGCATGATGGTACTGCTGCTACTATCGTTGTTTCTACTACTACTACTACTATCAGAAAAAACAAATTGTACAAGTTTCATTACCATCAGATGGGTGAGGAAGGAGTCCCAACTGCTTGTTTGATGAGGTTGGGATTGGTCGTGCAAGAAACACTCCAATGTCTTTTCCAGGAAGAAGTTGCCAAACATGAGTTTTGTGAAGGCCAATGGTTCATTCTTGTCATTAAGGGGAGTGACATTGTGTTTAATATACCTCTCCAATAACACCCAAATTTGGTTTCATTTTCCCTTATACAGAAGCCACATGTGACACTATTTTGTAGCAAAATATCCATCTAGCTTGCTAGACTAGTCTTTACTGAGTAGCAGACCATAAGCTTCCGGTATGTCCACAACAACTATGTTTTGCATTGGTGGACTCGATTATCATGGGATATTCAAATGATCATGTCTCGTAGTTCACCAATCACTGGTATTGATATTCTATCGAGTTGGATTATTCTAGCGAATGTTTCGCTCCATTTGGAATTGATCTTCTTAGCAATGGAGAGCAGCATGACATTAGCTATCGTGTTGGAATGGACCAAGCAGTTGTGGACATTGTAGTTGAAAATTTTGAATGAAAGTAGGAATGGGGGGAAAATTGAGTTTGCTTCTTCCATCCGGAGTGTATTAAGCACAATGGATAATGATCCGGGAGGTGTGCTTTCTCCCTTGCTGGTGGAGATGCGTTGTCTGTTTTTGTTTGTCCCAACGTGCAACAGGATATCTCACTAACTCTAGATTTTGGCTAGCTCGAACAAACTGATGTTCGGTCGAGTTTTCTTCATGTCATCAACTATGTTGTAATCTAGAGGTGGTAGACTCATCGAGGTGTCCGGGGTGGAACGGATGTTCGTGCTGTCCGACGAAGTTTTCTACAACTTGTTGCCTATGGACATACTCTTATTTGTCATGGTCTTCTCAGACTTGCTTTGTGTTTGTTGCTTTGAGGCAGCCGGTGGGTCAACCTTCCTTATTAGTTGTCTCACCTTCTCTTACATCTCCCAAAGTCTAGGGGGAGCCCCTTTACGCCTAAGATGGCAACAATCATTTTGCTTTTGGGGCTGCTTTTGGGTGTTCGTCTTCGAGACTACTTGCGAGCACTGGTATGCGTTCACCACATGCCCAAAACTTGGTGCTTCATCAGGTGCAACCTCTTCATTATCATTAGTGTCTTCCAGCTACTCATGTATGTCACCATCTGCATTGAGTGTATGAGTATAGACAGAGGTAACAACTTACTTCCAATTTGAACAAGAGTTCTCGGGGAGAAATTATTCATGGAAGGAACAAAAATTACGATCAGCACATCCATCAAGTTGGAATATAGACTTTTGCACAAATTTGGAACTGAACAGGTTGTTGCTTGATGAGTTGGTTGATGAACTATTTGCCTATCTCTATCTAAGCGGATGGCTACTTCCAAATATGTTTGTCTTCCATTGCTTGAGTTCGGACACTTTGGTGGTCAAGTTCTTGACAAGGCGAGTGAAAGTCTCAATATCAGTTACTTTCTTGTCTTTGCCCTTGGTCCCCATTGATTGAGGCTTTCTTCTTGCATTCTTGGAGTCTTTCATTGATTCATCATCCTTGATGACTCCAATGGCGTGCAAGTATTTCTCAACAACAATAGCCTCTTCGTAGATTTCTAAAAGTGTTGGCTTCACAACTCACTTGATGAACTGTGCAATAGTGGTTGGCAGTGTAGACATGTAATAGTCGATAGTGATGGAGTCATGATAAACCTCTGATTGAAATATTTCACTTTCTCTTTTCCCTCCATCCTGAGGCTTTCCAAATCTTTGAGTAGCATGGCTGGGGTCTTATCATCAGAAAACTTTTCAGTAAACATATGTTTGAAAGAACCACAGTTTTGTATGGAGTTGGGTGAAAGGTTGTGATGCCAATCTACTGCGTGGTCGTCCAAGGTACATGGAAACAATCTACATGCTACATCATGAATGGTTGACCAACGATGTTCGGCGCTAGGCCCAGTGTTAGACTCTGCAAATCAGTGCAGGGACGAAACTAAAGGCTAGGGTTGGTCTTGAAAACTAAGCTTGGAGGAATATTCTTGGGAAATGATGTAAGAGGGAAATGTTATGCATATGAAGAGGGATGTAGTGACATGTCATTCATGGTATGGAGACACATGACGGTCAATGTAGGGTCCTCTAGGATCGAGGAATGGGGAGTACAAGGATAGTGACAAAATATTGTGTAATATATGCCACCCAAAGCATGAAGTCGAACAAGAGTGAGGGGTGAAATGCTTTGTGAGTAGAATCACTAAAATCTTTGATACATGAATCATGGTATGGATGCAACCATCAAGAAGAAGATCATGTAAATGGATCCAAGGTATGGGTGCAACAATCCAATAAGAAGGATTATATCAAACCCAAGGTATGGTCACAACCATCCAATAATGAGAATGATCAGATATAATAGACTCACGGTATGGTCGCAACAATCCATTTGAAAGAGACATGTACGTAAGCATGATCATGTCACGTTGCTCTACACTTGGACTTGTGTAATATGAGCCCAAGGTCTTGTGCTCCAACATGACCCAATCAAAGTACAGATTCTAGCATGCGAATAGATGTGTTGACGTCGAACATGCTAGAAAATCGCTTGATTACTAGTCAATGATGTGAATTGTTGACAAGCGCAAGAGAAACCACCAATAATGAAAATGGCTCTCAAGGTACACGTAGCACAATTCACAGTGTGTGAATAAGGAACTGAAGTCGAAAACCCGTGAATTACTCGATCAAAATCCAATGATGATAAGTTGTTAGCGAGTGTGAATAACTTGCCATTAGGGCATGCAAGCTCTAAGGTATTGGAAGGGAGTCTCTCGGCCAAGTTCCCGGATAATAAGCTGAAGTTGATAGGAAGAGACTTTGTCGAAGGAGGGCCATGTTTTATCCCACATCATCGACATGAGACAAGGGATGCAATGATTATGAATGATACAGAGAATCAAGAATGAGTGTAGACTGCATAAGGATTAACTCTTGAACATATCAGTGACACGACTCCGGAGTTTGGAAACCTTTGGATCCATAGGATCAGAGGTCATGATGACATGGAAGAGATGAAATGGAAAGGCAAAAAGTGTTGGTCCAAATCCAGGAAGGTCAACGATGAAGTAGGGATATCTCAACCCGACACAAAGCAGAAGAGTGTCATGTTCAAGAGTGACAAGACGTCGACACAACTAGTAAAAATTTCGCATTTTCCCCCACCATTTCTGGCAGGTACCCCAATTATTTTTTATCAGAAGCTTGAAGGGGATATCATATGCTTGTAATGTAAGTCCATCCTTCTCACGGATTCGACATAGTAAGATTATTGAGCCCTAAGAAGGAGAAGCTCGTCTCTGTCATGGTGACGAATCCGATGTCATTAAAGTTTTAATGAGTTTGAAAAAGGGAAACCTTGGTATCTTTTTCATGTTTAGAGAGTTTGAAAAATACAAACAAACAAAAAAAACTCCAAAGGGTTCCTTTTCATAAAGTTGTCTCTCGAGCCCGAAAAGGTAGAAAACAATACTCAAAAGAACCTCTTGACCATGTCATCCAAGTGTTGAAGCCTCAAAAATTGTTGCTTATAACATGGGGGAAAACCACCCAGTCCAGACCTTGGTTGGTAGTTCCTTTTCCGTTTGGTGTAGTGGCTCCGACTAGGGATAATGGGACAAATTTCCCAATCTAATTTATAATAGTGTTGATGGGGTGATATGTGATATTTTGGAGTGATGTTTAAGCTAAAAGTACTCTAATCTAAACTAATAATCACATGTATATATCCTAATTTAAACATTATCTAGTTATGACTATACACGGAAATAAATTTGAAGTATGCGATCTACAATAATGTCTTAAAGAAATTGGTAATAAAGATCATTCAACTACAATAAGAAATGAAATCGTTTTAAAAATAATCATTTCAGATAAATAGTTAGCTGAAATGATTGTGAAAGGTATATCGCATAAGAAATTATTCATGTATTTAGCATAAAATTTAGGCTATCACCATACAAAAGTGCAATAATGCTAACCAAGATTCAAACTTTCATACATAAACAACTTGAAGAGAAGTTATTGCTTAATACAGAATTACGAGATAAAAGTACCATTTGTAATAAGTCTTGCTCATGTGCTTTAACAATATTGATCTACTTCCAATCAATCCAACACCATCTAAGAGTACAAAAGTGCAATTTTAGTATACTATGCCAGATAAGATGAAAATAAATCTCGTTCCACTCATTTCACCAAAACTTCCTCAAAGGGACAAAAGTGCATGTTTTGAAGGTTGATTATGATAAAATTTCTGCACCCCTCTCTAAATGAATGAGAGGGGTTTAAATACAAAACTACAAAACTAAAAATAGATTGTTACAAAAATAGTTGAGGAGGTTTAAATGACCTTCCTCAAATTATGAAAAATAAAACAAAAATAGAAATGAACATGGTGACTAACTCCTTTGCATTTGATCTTTGAGATCACAAATGTCCATCATGAGCTTGAGCTGTGTCGGTCGATCGATTTCAGATTTCAACTGCCCAGTGAACACGGCATCGGTCTATGCTGGCACCATTTTATCTGTGAAAGTTGTTAGGCATCGTAGTGTCATCCACTAGCCATGAGGTTTCACTAAATGTCGCTAGTATGCTTCCCAATTTAACATGGTCGTTTGCCTAATTGCTTCTCCTTTTTCCTCTGTTCCGCCTCCATTGTTGTTCGAGTTGTTTGACATTCGGAAGAAAACCTGGAATGGACTCTGCCACGAGGTTGGCGCTATGTAAATTTCCATTGATGTTCTCAATAACACTGTTTATTGTTGCTACTGCATCTGTTGTTGCCTTAATACCTGTCTATGCCGAGAACCCTAGTCTGCAAATAAAATTTCCTTGTGTGATTCCTCCAATTTAGGCAAGTCAGCCTTTCTCCCATCTTCTGAATTCCACCAAGCATTGAAGTCAAAAACTCTTTTCAAGATTTCATCATATTTGAGTCTCATCTCAAAGACTTGACTTGTCAATTTGTCACTTGTCTGGAAATAGGAATTCCATTGTGAGATATTCTGGCATAATAGTTCCTTTTGGTGCATCAGTTGGGAGTTAAGGCCAAGTGCTTTAGTAATAAGCTGATTAATTTTTTACCATATTTATGCAGATCAGTTATTCCTTGTATCTGCGCCTCCTTTTCTGCTATGTTGTCTTGATGTTTTATTTGCATATGGTTGAATTCTTGTTGGAGCTTAGCTAACTGCGATTATGCTTGCTAGTTAGATTTTTCTTGATGTAACTGTTGTTCTAACAAACAAAAAAATATTTTCCCTTTCCTTGAGCAACATTTGCACCTATGTTGCTTTATTAATAGTTTTTGTAGCATAGGCTCCTACAAACTATGACAGTCTAGTAAGGTTCTCGGATGGGTTGATGGGTGAGTCTTTCCAGACAATATCCATCGGTTCATTATCAGGAGTAATAGCAATTGTAGCATCCAACTTACTCTTCTTCCTTTGTCTTTTAACAACACCTTTGTGGGCAAGGCTATAGAACACATCTAGAGGAGGAATCTCCTCAATCCTCAAAACAATTATAGAGGTAGGAGTGATAGGAATGTGCTCTACCTCTTAAGTATTTACAGTTTTCTCTATTGTAATTTCTTGATTTGTTCTGTGTTGTGGAATCTATAGCTCTAGTGTTTGTTCCTCTGTATGGATCTTTCTATTAAAGTGCTCCCATTCTTAATCTAAATCAATCACCAGGGGTTTTATTAGCTGGGTGGAGGTGGAATGAATTTCAGTTTGTTTTTTGGTTGAAGTTTGCTCAGCTGTCTTTTCTGTAGATTGGGCTGTCTTTTTCTGACTCCTTACTTTTTCTTCTCCCATTCTGTGATTGTTGTTCTTTGTGCTCTAAATCCCTGGTAGACGTTTCTTGGGATTCTACTTCATAATCAACTTTAGAATTCTCTTTGGAACTCCCTTCCAGACTTACACTGGGAGTTGGCTCCCTTATTGGTTCAATCCGCAATTGGTCCAATGGGACCTTTAATAGTCTCCTTTCTCTGTATTCATGAAAGACCTCGAGATCTCTTGGGTAAAAAAGCGGTGATGCCATCTGCTTCACATATTTGAATGTCTCTTTCTATAAAAAGATGTTAACAAATGCATCTTTATCATGATTGAATATCTTCACTTTTACCATGGTAGTAAAGTCTTTGGAACTGCCAAATGGGTCATATTTCCTTCCTGGAAATTTAGGTAATTGTAGATATAACATGATCTTTGCTTCTTTAAATGCATGCCCCACATCGTGTAGTGCAAATTATCCACACTCCAAAGGGAATGTAGGCGAAATGGCCCTTTTTTCTTCCTTTAATCCTTTGCTCAGCCCACCCTCACTAGTTGTTTGGTAGGCTATCTCTCTGGCCATCAATTTGTCCGGAACGTAGTATGGGAGGACATGCGGTGAGGTAATGCTTCCAAATACCGTGATATATGTGAATGTTTCCTCTCCAAACCATATGGCCACTGGGAGGATATCTACCTCGGCTTCCTTAGAAAACCTAGGAGCATCTCAGTTGTAAATCTGTTTATGGATAGGCAACATAACTCCATGACAAATTTTGTAAAAATCTTGGTGAAACTGAGATTCCCACATGTCTTTATGGAATATATATGAATTGGAAGTGGATCTTTGACAGTCCACTTCCATCCCATGATAGGAAATTTTAAACCAAAACATATTGCATCCATCACATATGCACTCATAAAAAATGGAGGGTAAACCCTCAAAGGGACACTAGTTTTCCTCCTATGCTCCATTATCATTCTTGCTAAATTATTAGACAAAATTTGGGCCCAATTCATTATAATTTTTTTTACGGCTGCATCTATCAATGGAAACCATTCTAGGGGAAATTTAGTGCTATCGGGCTTGCCAAATATCCTACATAGCATGGTCGCTGCAAAACTATGAGGGGGGAAATAGATGCAGTAGAGTACATACCGTTTTTGTCCTTTTTTATTTTTCCCTCATTATTTGACCAGGTTTGGGTCCAACTTGTTGGGTCCTCGTTCTCTTTGGCAAACTTCTCAACGAACTATTTGTTGTAGATGACTTGTGGCTCTGGTAGGTGGTACATAAGCCGTAGGTTGTCTTGCGAAAATGATCTCATAACCTCTTGGCATCTGGTCCTGAATTATCTTTCTGAGATAGCGGCCTCATCAATAACCCATTTAACCATATTTGTATAAGGGATTATCTTTGGGCACGTAGCTAAGTGATGCAAAAATGAGCATGCCGTCTCAAAAATGGAGGCATTTGAGGAATCACGACCGTCAAGTGTTATCTTTGTTTCCAAAAGTTTTGGTTCCTCTTCTTCTAATATATTATACATGGTTTCCCACGTAGAGGTTCCTCCATCTCTATTGCATGTAGTATCCAAAAATAGAGGAGTCATTTCTGATTTCTCAGAAGCGACTACCTTGCCTTTCTTCACCATCACTCCCAAAGATTTGTTCTGTGGATTGCTCTTGAAAGTGGAGAAGAACAACAACTATCAGATATAAAAAGACAATAATGAATGTGAAAAGGAATAATACAAACAACTTGTAAAGGTGATAAAAATGAGATTTATTTGAACGCAAGTAAGAAGATATCATATCAAGTTGAATGGCTTTTCACACATAAATGCCATTAACCTTCACTAAATTCCCACTAACGTTTCGTTATCTCTTAGCTTTTTTGCTCATAAATGTCCGCATCATAAGTTGGTAAGAAATCTTCAAGGATGGCGAGCCTTTGAATTGCGATAACGTTGATTTTGCGATTTGCAAAGCAATATCGCAAATCGCATTATCGCATTATCCCTTTTTTCTTTTCTTATCGTCTCTTATGATTTTGCGAGATGTGAACCACTCGTTATTATTTCTAAGACATAGCTCATTTGTTAGGTTTTCTATGTAAAGACCTTTTTCTAAGAGGCGGACCTAAACATTTGTTTGTAATGTATCTCGGGAGTGAGTCTGGGTCTTGATCGTATTTCACAATTTCAACCGATGGTAAGTTTGTGGTGCTCTTTTAAATGCTCGAAATGCGATGCGGTAAGGGAAATGATGCAATCACAATTTCGGATTTCTCTTGTTTTTTAGGTAACTTATTAAGGCGTGACTTATATGAATAACAATATGTGATGTGAGACTTAGTTTTGATGAGAAATACCTAAGGACCTAGTTTATATAAGAAACTTAGTAGTTTCAAAGTGTTTTAGCACGAAGTCCTTCTTTGATTTCTTTTCACTAGATTTGGTGGGTTAGCAAGGCTTTAAATCATGCTTAATCGTGCGATATGTGGCAAAGGCAAGAATTTACTAGTTCTTTTGAGAAGGGGTTTGATTGATATCTTGTTTTATTCCAAAATTAAATAGGAAAAATGCCTAAATGCTAAGTTTATTTTTGGAAGGATTTTTTTAAAGGGTCCCCTTTTATTAATGTAATATTGACTACTACTATTAACAAATGGGGGGTTTCTGAATAGAACAACACCAAGGAGTACCATTTTCGTAAATAGTTTATCCTAGCCCGAAAAAGGGGTAAACGACGTTTTGAAATCATTTACGAGGTAAAAACAATAAGAACTCGACAACCTTTTCGTGGTTTGAAAACGTATTATCTGTTTCCAAGGTAAAATGGTGAAAAAATGCTTTTAAAACCCTAAAACACGATGAAAAGTTTATAAAAAAGTGAAAAAGTAAAACATTTTTTACCATTTACCTCTTTTACCTCATTTGGAGGAATTTTTACCCACTTGTAGCCTAAATCTTCACGAGTGGATTGCAACAGATCTAGGAGGTTGATCAACGAACTGTCTGTTGCAAGTAAGATTTGAGGCCCTACTCTTTGTATTGATGCATGTTTTCCATGCATTTAACCGTCTTTTTTTGGGTTTTAACGGAATTTTGGAAAATAAATTTTCCCTCGTTCGGTGCGAGATCCAGAGGGAACTAGCAGCTGGCTGCTCAGTCATTGGCAGTAGAAACTACACAATTCCTAGAGGGAACAAGCAGTCTGCTACTATGACTTGCTGGATAGGAAAACTGCACTGAGGATGAGAGGTCGACCTGCTGATCATCTCTCCGCAATTTCTGAGCTAAGATAATTGATGGGCATTAGAAGGCCTACTCATGATTACTGCGCAATTTCTGAGATGAACAGTCGATCAACTATTCGTATGACTAACTAGGAAAACTGCACAATTTTCTGAAGGAGACAGGCATGGGCACTTGGTGTCTGTCTAGCCTGTCTACGCAATTTCCTCAGTCAGTTGAATGGGTGAGGTCAATGGCCTCTATGCAAATTTTGAGGGGAGTCAATCCCGAGGTGACTACTAGATCCAACTTTTTAGGAGGCCAGCATGAGAGTCGATTGAGATTGCTTGTGGGAAGTGCAGCTTGGTGCTTCTGCACTGTTCTGGTTGACAATCAATCTAGTCGATAGTGAGGTGATGGTCTAGCTGTCAGTGAGGAGTACCATCGTCAAAACTTCAGAAAAATGACTAAGTTTGTGAATAGTCGAAAGATGCATAGGTGATCATACGAACACACACTCGCATGACTTGACAACGAAATGACCAAACCATCCAGACATACATCTTCAAGATGATTGACCGACGGTGCAAGCGACAAGCGCGACACTTGTGATTGATCATTCATGATCAAGATGACTCTTTCACGATAGTGAATGTGACTCTATGTGTGAGAGCGACATATGCTTTAATGGAGAACACATCAAACACATACGAAGAAAATACTTCGAGCGTAACTAGAACACAGTCGCAAGAATGACTTGGACATCAGCATGCAGAGACTTGGATGCAATGAACAAGCAAGGAGAATATAAAGACTCACACGATATTACAGAAAGAACTCGAGTGTGTGAGGTCATCAAGTGAAACTCTTCAAGGTAGGCTCCGAAATTGGTGCAGGCAAAAATTTTAGAGGGTGGTTGAAGTCGCTACAACAAAACCTACAGTTGAGATTGGACATTCCTAACAATAACTCTTCTTGCAATGTGGATCATAATGGGAATGTCCTTTGATGAGCCCTCTTGAGCTAGTTGAATTACACCCTCATTCTTCCTCACGTGATCTGAACTTAAATAGGAACACAACAAATTACAAATATAATCATAATCATAGAGATGCAACAGGAAAACACTTCATTTCATTAATAAAAAAATACTAAACTATGCTTACAAACAGAATGGAAATAAGATAGCTCGGGTGATGATAGCTTATCTCTGAGAAGAGATGTGGCAGCTACATGCCTTTGAACTGTGTTACAATGAGGCTCAAGGGCCTATTTATTATTTGAAAACACGAGAAAAGCCTAAACAAATAAAACACTAACCCCAGGAATTCTAACACCAAGAGTTTGTGGGTCCCGTTAAGGTTAGTTGGGCAACCACCTTCCCGAGGTCGTAACTTGGCCATATTATCTTCGTTTGGCACATATAATACCTTGTTGGAAAGGTCTTGCCAAGTACTACAGGTTTCACTGCATACCCCTTCCTATGGCCATAGGCCTATTGTGGATCCCCAAAAAATGTCGTTTAGAGGGTCAAAATTGCTCTAGAAGTTCAGGACGTAAAAAACTGCTAAAAATAGTAAATGTTGAAATGAGCAAGGAAACATATGAAAATAATAGGGAGGTCTAGGTTGAATAGGTGGGTGGCCATGTGGAGTAGGAGTATCCTCTCTTTCGATAGAGACAATCCCTCTAGCCCAAGAGAGGATCATTTCCCCTCTATCAAAGCTATATAAACTCCTCATTTTACAACCTCACTAGCTAATGAAATGGCTTAAATAATCTGAAAATCTTGATAGTTATTTTCAGAACTTTAGCCTTCTAGTTTGCGTGTGAAGGGAGAATAAGCTTATAGTGTTTGGTTTGGAGCAAAGGAAAATAGGACTTGAACTTCTATTGTTTTGAAGGTGAATCATGAGATGCTTGTAGTGGTGCTGGAACCCAGACATGCCAAAGGGAACCTACAACATCAAGGCTCCGGTTGTATTTCTCTTTGAATTTTATATTAATACAACTAATGGTTTATTTCCTATATCGTGTGTAATATTACATTTGATAGCTTAGAACTCCTGAACTTTTAAGTAGATTGAATTCGCTTTTATGCTATCACGTTTTTTGTTTCTTGCATGTTTGTTTCAGGTATTTGAACGAAAGGAACAAAAGGAAGCTAGAGAAAGGAATCAAGATCACCATCAAGTGGATTAGTGTTATAAGAGGGCCTACCTCTTATAACATTAATCCACTTGATGGTGATCTTGCTTCCTTGCTCAAGCTTCATTTTGTACCTTTCGTTCAAATACCTGAAACAAACATGCAAGAAACAACAACAAATGTGATAGCATAAAATCAAATTCAATCTACTTAAGAGTTCAAGGAGTTCTAAGCTATCAAATGTAATTTTACACATGATACATGAAATAAACCATTATTTTTATTAATATAAACTTCAAAGAGAAATACAACTGGAGCCTTGACGTTGGAGGTTCCCTTTGACATGTTCGGGTTACAACACCACTATAAGCATCTCATGATTCACCCTCAAAACAATATAAGTTCAAGGCCTCTTTCCCTTTGATCCAAGCCAAACACTATGAGCTTAGTCTCCCTTCACACACAAACAAGAAGGTTGAAGTTCTTAAAATGGCTATCAAGATTTTCATATTATTTCAGCCCTTTCATTAGCTAGCTGAGGTTGTAAAATGAGGAGTTTATATAGCTTTGATAGAGGGGAAATCGATCCTCTTATGGTGGGAGAGGCCTTATCCCTTTTGGTTTGTTCCATTTTAATAGGGGAAAGGAGCCTAAACAATCTCTCTCGGCTCTATCCTTCTCAACCATTTACCAGACTTCTGTTCACGAAGCTTCTAGACCTAGAAGCTTTGCCTCCATTTTTAAAAACATGCCAAAACAAGGTTGGCGTGGGCCATGAATGGCTGACTAGCGCTACTCGGCACTACGCCTAATGTTAGAATATACAAATCAGTGCAGGGAAGAAACTAAGGGCTAGCGCAGGTCTTGAACACTGAGCATGAAGGAATATACCTAGGAAATTATGTAAGAGGGAAATGTTCTGCAGATGAAGATGGATGTAGGGACATGTTATTCATGGAAAGGAGACACATGAGGATCAATGTAGAGTTCCTCCAAGATCGAGGAATGGGGAGTACAAGGATAGTGACAAAATGTTGTGTAATAGATGCCCTGTAAAGCATGAAGGTTGAACAAGAGTGGGGTGAAATGCTTTGCGAGTAGATGCATGGAACCAAAGACTGCCAATGAAAAACCTGCAAGCAAGCATAGATACATATACAATACTAAAATATCTAATACATGAATTGTTGTATGGACGCAACCATCCAGAAGAATATCATGTAAATGGATCCAAGGTATGGGCGCAACCATCCAGTAAGAAGGATCATATCAAACCCAAGGTATGGTCGCAACCATCCAATAATGAGAAGGATCACATATAACAGACTCATGGTATGATCGCAACCATCCTCTGAAAGAGAGATGTATGTAAGCATGATCATGTCACATTACTCTGCAACTTGGACTTGTGTAATTTGAGCCTAGGGTCTTGCACTCCAACACAACCCAATCAAAGTACAGATTCTAGCATGTGAATAGATGTGTTGACATCGAAAATGTTAGAAAATCGCTTGATAGCCAGTCAATGACGTGAAATAATAACAAGCGCAAGAGAAACCACCAATAATGAAAATGGCTCTCAAGTTACCAGTAGCACAATTCACAGAGTGTGAATAAGGAACTGAAGTCGAACACCTGTGAATTCACTCAATCAAAAGCCAATGATGATAAGTTGTTGTTGAGTGTGAATAACTTTCCATTAGGGCATGCAAGCTCTAAGGTATTGGAAGGGAGTCTCTCGACCAACTTCATGGAGAATGACCTGAAGTCAACAGGAAGTAACCTTGTCGAAGGAGGTCCATGATGTATCCCACATCATCGAAACGAGACAAGGGATGAAATGATTATGAATGATACAGCGAATCAAGAATGAGTGTAGACTACAGAAGGATTAACTCTTGAACATATCGATGACACGACTCCGAAGTTTGGCAGCTTTTAGATCCATAGGATTGGAGGTCATGATGACATGGAAGAGATCAAATGGAAAGGCAAAATGTGGCGGCCCAAACCCAGGAAGGTCAATGATGAAGTGGGTATATCCCAACCTAACACAAAGCAGAAGAGTGTCATATTCAAGAGTGACAAGATGCCAACACAACTGGTAAAAATTTCCCATTTTCCCCCACCATTTTTGGTAGGTACCCCAATTATTTTTATCACAACCTTGAAGAGGATATCATATGCTTGTAATGTAAGTCCATCCATTGGACGGATCTGACCTAATAAGATTAACGAGCCCTAGGAAGGAGAAGCTTGTGTCTGTCATGGTAACGAACTTGATGTCATTAAAGTTTTAATGAGTTTGACAAAGGGAAAACTCGGTATCTTTTTCATGTTTAGAGAGTTTGAAAAAGACACGGAAAATAAAACTACAAAGGGTTCCTTTTTGTAAAGTTGTCTCTCGAGCCCGAGAAGGTAAAAAACAATACTCAAAAGAACCTCTTGACCATGTCAGCCAAGTGTTGAAGCCTCGAAAATTGTTGCTTACAACATGGGGGAAAACCACCTGGTTTGGATCTTGGTTGGCAGTTCCTTTTCCATTTGGTGTAGTGGCTCCGACTGGGGATAATGGGACCAATTTCCCAATCTAATTTATGATAGTGTTGATGGAGTGATATGTAATATTTTGGAGTGATGTTTAAGCTAAAAGTAATCTAATCTAAACTAATAATCACATGTATATATCCTAATTTAAACACTATCTATTTATGACTATACTCGGGAATAAATTTGAAGTATGCGATCTACAATAATGTCTTAAAGCAATTGGTAATAAAGATCATTCAACTGCAATAAGAAATGAAATCGTTTTAACAATAATCGTTTCAGATGGATAGTTAGCCGAAACGATTGCGAAAGGTATATCGCGTAAGAAATTATTCATGTATTCAACATAAAAGTTAGGCCATCACCATACAAAAGTGAAATAATGCTCAATAAGATTCAAACTTTCATACATAATCAACTTGAAGAGAATTTATTGCTTAATACAGAATTACGAGATAAAAGTACCATTTGTAATAAGTCCTGCTCGTGTTTCAACATTATTGATCTACTTCCAATCAATCCAACACCATCTAAGAGTACAAAAGTTAAATTTCAGTAGACTATGCCAGATAAGATGAAAATAAATCTTGTTCCATTCATTTCACCAAAACTTCCTTAAAGGGACAAAAGTGCATGTTCTGAAGATTGTTTCTGATAAAATTTATGTACCCCTGTTTAAATGCATTAGAAGGGTTTAAATAGTAAACTATAAAACTAAAATTAGATTATTACAAAAATAGTTGAGGTTTAAACGACATTCCTCAAATTATGCAAAATAAAACAAAAATAGAAATGAACATGGTGACTAACTCCTTTGCATTTCATCTTTGAGATCGCAAATGTCCATCATGAGCTTGAGCTATGTCGGTCGGGTGATTTCATATTTCAACTACCTAGTGAACACGACGTTGGTCTATGCTGGCACCATTTTCTCCGTGGAAGTGGTTAGGAATCGCAGGGTCATCCACTGGCTATGAGGTTTCACTAAATGTCATTAGTATTCTTCCCAATTTAACCTGGTCATTTGCCAAATTGCTTCTCCTTTTTCCTCTGTTTCCTGCCTCCATTGTTGTTCGAGTTGTTTGACATTTGGAAGAAAACCTGGAATGGACTCTGCCACCAGGTTGGCGCTATGTAAATTTTCATTGATGTTCTCAATAACATTGTTTGTTGCTGCTACTGCATTTGCTATTGCCTTTTCTGCTTGTCTATGCCGAGAATGCCAGTCTACAAATAAAATTTCCTTGTGTGATTCCTCCAGTTTAGGCAAATCGGCCTTTCTCCCATCTTCTGAATTCTTCCAAGTAATGAGGTCAGAAAATATTTTCAATATTTCATCAAATTCGAGTCTCATCTCAAAGACTTGACTCGTCAACTTGTCACTTGTCTCACAATAGGAATTCCATTACGAGATCTTCTGGCAGAATAGTTCCTTTTGGTGAATCAGTTAGGAGTTAAGGCCAGGCGTTTCAGTAATAAATTGATTAATTTTTGGCTCATATTTATGTAGATCAATTATTCCTTGTATATGTGCTTCCTTTTATGCTACGCTGGCTTGATGTTTTATTTGCATATGCTCGAATTCTTGTTGGAGCTTAGCTAACTGCGATTCTACTTGCCGGTTAGAATTTTCTTGCTGTAATTGTTGTTCTAACAAACAAAAAATTATTTTCCCTTTCCTTGAGCAACATTTTCACCTCTGTTGCTTTATTGATAAGCGTTGTAGCATAGGCTCCTACAAACTATGACAGCCTAGTAAGGTTCTCAGATGGGTCAATTGGTGAGTCTTTCCAGACAATATCCATCGGTTCATTATCGGGATTAGTAGAAACTGTAGCATCCAACTTACCCTTATTCTTGTTATCACCCCAAGAAACTCTCCTAGGTTGTAGCTCGAAGATGCTCGGGAACATTACAAATTCAACTTATTGTTGCAAATGGATGAATGGAAGGAATGATGCTTGTTCAAGCCAAATAACCACTCCTACAAGGCTTTAGACCACCTTACTCACAGTTTAAGGATTGGGTGAATATGTAGAATATTGACCACACCAGCAGATGCACAAAACCATGTGATGGCCAGCTACAACCAGTAAAGAGGTCTGCAAATCTAATTCCCTAATGTACAGACAGGATGACAGCTCTCTGGCATTAGGTGAAAAGAAACTTGAATAACTCATTCACTGATACATACAAGACTTTAATATAGAGATACGATGACAACTCCTCTAATGCCAAACATCAAGAGTTCAAGAAAACAGCATATCAGGTATAGCCTGGAATAGAATAGAAATGGAAAGTGAGCAATTAACAGCAAAAGAAGCTTGTATTAACTGAAAATGAAGACGAGACGCTGCAAGTATCAAAGTAGTTACAGTCTCCAGAAGTTGAACCTTACATCAAAACAATAACCATCAACTCTGATTACATCTTGTTTCTGGGTATAAATAGAGTTTGAGTACAAAGGCACTCGGCCATTCTAAGTATGGAGGGGTCATAATTGACCACCAACCACTTTAACTGCCTGATGGAGTTTCTGGTGAAATTGCTTGTTGTAGTGTATGAATGTGATCTTTTCCTGCATTCTGTTGTCCTCTCGGGCAAGTGCAATGTCTGTTAAATGTAGTTCTCTACTCGAGCTCTATCCTTTTTCTTCTTAGCCATACTGCTTTTTGAATGCAGTTGTTGAGGAGCAAATGCATCAAGTGTTGATAGATGGTTGTCTTTGTCCTTCGGGCGCATAGAATGGTCAGGGTAAGTGAACTGCATGGAGAGTGTACGAGCAGGACGGAGAAGGAAAATTAACCGTCGGATCGAGAGGGAAGACGATGGGGATCACTCGGTGGAGGGTATCGAGAGGAGGCAGGAGTAGGATGATCAGGGCATTGAATCATGCGCAAGCAGATCCAACGGTCGTCGGGCGGCGGAAGCGTACGAAAGTTGGCAGGCGCGGATGGGTGGTAAGCGGTATTGATCGCACCGCGTTAGGGAGATTGGTGGTAAATTGTGGTGGCGCACGATACCATTTAAAGGATGACGTGTGGCAGTGGAGGGGAGGGGGAAACCACCCTCCATCGCACATTAACACGGCGTTATTTTTTGGGCACAAGGAGAGCGGACACCATCCGATCGTGATGGGGGTGATTAGACGGTAGGGAACCAATCGAGCAAGTTTTTCATTGGGTGTCACGGGGAACTGTTGGATCGGGGTGAGGTGATCGATGGCCATAATTAAAAGGTGACGAGGGGTTGCGAAGGTGTGAGGTCATGTGGATGTGGTGCTATGGGGATTTAAACCTTGTGCTTGGGGCTTGAAGAAACAAGGGTTACGCTGGGTATTAAGGGAGAAGCGAAGGCAGCGAAGGTGGAAGAGAGTGAGTGGGTCAAAGGAAAAGAATGAGGACACTCATTGTGGACTTTCTTTTGGGCGTAGTCAATCTGACCAAGCTTATAGTCGGCCTTCAAAGGACCATAGCTATAGCAGAGATAACACTTCCTTTGTCTTTTAACAACGGCTTTGTGGGCAGGGCTATAGAATACATCTAGAGGAGGAAAACTGTAAATACATTTCTATTAAAGTTCTCCCATTATTCATCTAAATCAATCACCAGGGGTTTCATTGGCTGGGTGGAGGTGGAATGAATTTCAGCCTGTTTTATAGCTGAAGTTTGCTCAACTGTCTTTTCTCTAGATTGGGTTGTGTCTTTTTCTGACTCCTTACTTTTGCTTCTCCCATTGTGTGATTGTTGTTCTGAGTGCTCTCACTCCCTGGTAGACCTTTCTTGGGATTTTGCTTCATAATCAACTTTAGAATTTTCTTTGGAATTCCCTTCCAGAATTATGTTGGGAGTTGGCTCCCTTATTGGTTCAATCCGCAATTGGTCAAATGGTACCTTTAATAGTCCCTTTTCTCTATATTCATGAAAGGCCTCAAGATCTCTTGGGTCAAAAAGCAGTGATTCCATCTGCTTCACATTTGTGAATGCCTATTTTTGTTAAAATATGCCATCAAATGCATCTTTCTCATGACTGAATACCTTCACTTTTACTATGGTAGTAAAGTCTTTGGCAGTGCCAAATGGGTCATATTACCTTCATGGGAATTTAGGTAACTGTAGAGATAACATGATCTTTGCTTCTTTAAATGAATGCCCCACATCATGTAGTGCAAATGCTCCACATTGCAAAGGGAATGTAGGCCAAATGGCCCTTTTTTCATCCTTTAATCCAATGCTTAGCCCACACTCACTAGTTGTTTGGTAGGCTATCTCTCGGCCATCAATTTGTCTGGAACATAGTATGGGAGGACATGCAGCAAGGTAATGCTTCCAAATACCCTAATATATGTGAATGTTTCCTCTCTAAACCATTTGGCCACTCGGAGGTGTTGAATCCCCGAAAATCGGGTCGACAACAAGGGGGATACCTACCCGGTCCGGACCTTGGTTGGCAGCTCCTTATCTATTTGGTATAGCAGGTCCGACTGGGGATAACGGGACCAGTTTCCCGATCTGGGGTGTGTGTGTGTGTGTAGAGTTGAATAATGTTGATCTAAGAGTACTTTAAAGCTAATCTAATTCAGATTCTTAAACTAAATCTATGCTATTGTAATCTAAAGAGAAACAACACATCTAATCTATGCTAACCCGGGATATATATCTTCTATTATGCGATCTAAGGAGATTTCAAACAATAACTAGTAATAAAGATCATTCAGCTATCATAAGAATAGAAATCATTTAAGATAAACCACTTTGCATAAGAAGTTAGGAAAAACAGTTGTGAACAACATATCGCATAATAAGCTATTCATATGTCAGACATAAACAATATGACTCCACCGTATAGAAGTGCCAAATGGTAACCCATACATTCATGCAATAACATATAAACAACTAAAAAACTATAAATCACTTCAAGAATATAAGCAGAAATGGTCAAGAGATAAAAGTACCATTTATGACTGGTTCCACTCATAAGCTTCAAGCAAAAATGATTTATCTCTCCTTGCTCTAACATCTACTAAGAGTACAGAAGTGCAATATCAGTAGCAGACATCAAATGCAAACATTAATAAACCTTGATCCATCCATTCATCAAAACCACCTCCGAGGGCGCAAAAGTGCATGTTCTGAGGACGAGTTTTTGACAAATCTCCGAACCCTTCTTTAAATGCCTGAGAAGGGTTTAAATACTGCTAGCTAATTAACTTGATTACATAATTTTAGGATCCGGTTTTCAAATGACCGTCCTTCTGATAAAGAAAACTATTTCTAAAAATTAAATCTGACTCTGAACTATTTCTGTATTTGCTCCTTAGTGCTTTAAGCATGCAACATTCGACTGGGAAGAGTCGGTTGGTCGCCTTCCCCTTTCGTGTGTGCTATAAAACAAGAGTTGGCACCACTTTCTGGTAAACTATAAGATATTTTAGAGAATCTTCCTCTGACTGGGTGTATTCACTGCGTGTATACTTGGTAATAACTCAAATTTCCCTCAAACTGATTCTGCTTTTGCTATTTCGGTTTCTGTCCTTGCGAACGACTAGATGAGTCAAAGACTTTACTTTCTGAACAATTCTCTAGATTGAAAACTGCCTCCGTTCTTCATTCCGGGATTTTCTGGTGTGTAAGCTTCAGGGTTTTTTGTAATCATGTTGCTTTTGTGCGCCTTTGATTCTGAGCTTTAGATGACCTATCGACATCAGCATCTATTGAGTGATACTCTGGAATCTGTGGTCCTATCGTATGCGGCATCCGTTTCTGAAGGGATTTCTTCTCTGTTCTTCGAGCATTGGCGCTTTCTCCTTTTCCTTAGATGTTTCCTGCACATTGCTTCATGTTATTTCCTGTTTTATAGTTTACGCAAAGGAAAAGAGTAATGGCAATAAAGATTGACATGAAAGCTTTAAATCTCATTTATGCATAATTATGACATTCATAACGAATTGACCCTTCGAAAAACAAAAAGTTGTCATTCCTAGATACTTTGGCGTACAATCATTAATTTCTTTTTAAGGCGCGCGCTTAATTTTGATTAATGGGCAGCTTTCCTTAAATATTGCGCCGAGGAAAATTCGCATTCATTGCAGATCGCAGATCGCGTTATAGTATTGCAACATCGCAATATCGGATCATCGCAGTATCGCAGATCGCAGAAATTAGTCATTATGTGCTACTTCACGCGATGTTGCGATATGCGACGTCGCACATCGGCCGTCGGAGATTTGTTAAGTTTTTCATTTAAGAGCACTTCATAGTGAATGTGATGCAATGAATTTCACATCACTTCTTCGTAGTCTTATTATGCTCATAGAAAAAATGTTTCATTCTTTCGTCGCGATAAAGTTTTAAGGAATCAAAAACAAAAATGTTCCTAAAACTGTTTGTTTGAATTTTTATTAAGGGTCCCCATTGATCCGGATTTAAACAGGAACGCAATAAAATACAGAGATAACCATATACACAAAGATGCAGCGGAAATAATACTTCATTTCATTAATGGAAAATACTGAAATATGCTTACAACCGGAAATAGAAATAAACCAGCTAGGGCTATGATAGCTTATCTCTGAGAAGAGATGTGTGGTTACATGCCTCCCAACTGTCTTACAATGAGGCTCGAAGGCCTATTTATTGTTGAGAAACAATGGAAAACCCTTCACATTCCAAAACCTAACCCTAGAAGATGAAACGCCAAACTATGGGCCCCTTTTGGGTAAATTGGTACCCCCGTTTGGGTAATTTGGTACATCAACTTCCCGGGGTCATAACTTTGGCATACGATCTCCGTTTTACGTGCATGATAGCCCGTTGGAAAGATCTCTCCGAGGACTACGACGAGAAAGACGATTTTTTTTCAAAAAAATCGTGGAGCAAGATTCCCCAAAGAAACGTCGTTTAGGGCCTTAAAACGGCTCCGGAAGTTCAAGACCCGAAAAACTGCTAAAAATAGTAAACTGCGCTATAATTAAGGAAACTGAAAATGTTGAGGTGGGGGTCCAGGTGGACTTGGCAGGTGGCCACCAATATCCACCTGGATCACCCATTTGCTTGGTGTTATTGCTAATATCAAACAAAGAGGGGGGTTGTTTGTGGCCACAACAGGAGGATATCTACCTCGTCTTCCTTGGAAAACCTAGGAACATCTCGGTTGTAAATCTATTTATGGATAGGCAGCATAACTCCATGACAAATTTTGTAAAAATGTGGGTGAAACTAAGATTCCCACATGTCTTTATGGAATATATATGAATGGGAAGTGGATCCTTGACAGTCCATTTCCATCCCATGACAGGAAATTTTGAACCAAAACAGATTGCATCCATCACATATGCACTCATAAAAAAATGGAGGGTAAACCCTCGAAAAGACACTTATTTTCCTCCTATACTCGATTATCGTTCTTGCTAAATTATCAGAAAAAATTGAGCCCAATTCATTATAGTTGTGTTTACGACTACATCTATTAATGGCAGCCATTATAGGGAAAATCTAGTGCTATTGGGCTTGCCAAATATCCTACATAGCATGGTCGCTGGAAAACTATGAGGGGAAGAAATAGACGCAGTAGAGTACATAATGTTTTTGTCCTTTTTTATTTTGCCCTCATTATTTGACCAGGTCCGGGTGCAATCTGCTGGGTCCTCATTCTCTTTGGCAAGCTTCTTAATGAACTATTTGTTGTAAATGACCTGTGGCTCTAGTAGGTGATACATAAGCCATAGGTTGTCTTGCGAAAATGATCCCATAACTTCTTGGCATCTGGCCCTGAATTCTCTTTCTAAGATATCGACCTCATCAATAACCCATTTAACCATATCTATATAAGGGATTATCTTTGGGCAAGTAGCTATGTGATGCAAAAATGAGCATGCTGTCTAAAAAATGGAGGCATCTGAGGAATCATGACCGTCAACTATGATCTTTGTTTCCAAAAGTCTTGGTTCCTCTTCTTCTAATATATTATACACGGTTTCCCACGTAGAGGTTCCTCCATCTCTGTTGCACGTAGTATCCGAAAATAGAGGAGTCATTTATGATTTCTCATAAGCGACTACCTTGGCTTTCTTCACCATCATTCCCAAAGATTTGTTCTGTCGATTGTTCCTGAAAGTGGAGAAAAACAACAATTATCGGATATACAAAGATAATAATTAACGTGAAATGGAATAATACAGACAACTTGTAAAGGTGATAAAAATGAGTTTTATTTGAACACAAGTAAGAAGATATCATATCACGTTGAATGGCTTTTCACACATAAATTCCATTAAACTTCACTAAATGCCCACTAATGTTTCGTTATATCTTAGCTTTAATGCTCATAAATGTTTGCATCATAAGTCGGGAAGAAAGCATCCAGGGTGGCAAGCCTTTGAATTGCGATAATGTTGATTTTGCGATTTGCAAAGCAATATCGCAAATCGCATTCTCACATTATTCCTTTTTGCTTTTCTTATTGTCTCTTGTGTTTTTGCAAGATGCGAGATGCAAGCCGCTCGTTATTATTTCTAAGACATAGCTCACTTGTTAGGTTTTCTATGTAAAGACCTTTTTATTAAGCGGCGGACCTAAACATTTCTTTGTAATGTATCTCGAGAGTGGGTCAAGGTCTTGATCATATTTCACAATTTCGACCAATGTTAAGTTTGAGGTGCTCTTTTAAATGCTCGAAATGTGATATGGTAAGGGGAATGATGTGATCACAAATTTTCATTTCGCTTTTTTTTAGGTAACTTATTAAGCCGTGCCTTTTATGAATAGCGATATGCGATGCGAGACTTAGTTTTGATGAGAAATACCTAAGGACCTAGTTTATATAAGAAACTTGGTATTTTCAAAGGGTTTTAGCACGAAGACCTTCTTTGATTGCTTTTCACTAGATTTGGTGGGTTAGCAAGGCTTTCAATCATGCTTAATCATGCGATATGCGGGAATGCCAAGCATTTACTAGTTCTTTTGAAAAGGGTTTTGATTGATATCTTGTTTTATTCCAAACTTAAATAGCAAAATACCTAAAGGCTAAGTTTATTTTTGGAAGGATTGTTTTAAAGTGTCCCCATTTATTAACATAATATTGACTACTACTATTAACAAATGGGGGGTTTTTGAATAGCACAACACCAAGGAGCACCGTTTTAGTAAATAGTTTATACTAGACCAAAAAAGGGGTAAATGTAAATTGGGTAAACGACGTTTCGAAACCGTTTATGAGATCAAAATGACAAGAACTCGGCAATCTTCTCGTGTTTTGAGAGTCAGAAAATGGATTAAAGCGAACTCCCCATTTTTATTTTCTTTAACGATTCAAAAAGGGAAAAATACTCAAAAATCTTTTCATTTCAGTTTTTTACGAGTCAGGAAAAGAGCTTAAATACAACTCCAGTTTTGCATCACCATCGACAAACCATCACTTGTCACTATAGAAGAAGCAAATGTATTATCCATTTCTAAGGTAAAATGGCAAAAAATTGCTTTTAAAACCCTAAAACATGATGAAAAGTTTATAAAAAGGGGAAAAGTAAAACATTTTTTACCATTTACCTCTTTTACCTCATTTGGAGCAATTTTTACCCACTTGTACCCTAAATCTTCAGGAGCGGATCGCGGCAAATCTAGGAGGCCTATCGACGAACCGACTGTTGTAGGTAAGATCTTAAATTGCATAATTCCTGGAGGGAACAAGCAGTCTATTGCTAGGAGTTGCTGGAGGGGAAAACTATGCTAAGGACGAGAGGCCGACCTGCTGATCATCTCTACGCAATTTTTGAGCTGAGATAATTAATGGGAAGTGGAAGGCCTCCTCATGAGTACTGCACAATTTTTGAGATGAACAATCATTCGATTGTCAGTATGACTGACTGGGAAAACTACACTATGTTCGGAAGGAGATAGAGATGGGCACTTGGTGTCTATCTGACCTGTTTGCCCAATTTCCTTAATCAGTTGAACGGGTGAGGTCGATGGCCTCTGTGCAAATTTTGAGGGGAGTCAATCCCGAGGTGACTGTCAGGTCCGATTGTCTGGGAGGCCAGCATGAGAGTCGATTGAGATTGCTTGCGGGCAACGCAACTTGGTGCTTCTGCATTGTTCTGGTTGACAGTCCAGCTGTCAGTGAGGAGTATCATCATCAAAACTTCAACAAAAATAACTAAGTATGTGAACGGTCGAAAGATGCATAGGTGATCATACGAACACATACTCGCATGACTTGACAACGAAAAGACCAAACCATCCAGACACACATTTTCAACATGACTGACTGACGGTGCAAGCGAAAAGCGCGACACTCGTGATTGATCATTCATGATTGAGACGACTCTTACACAACAGTGAATTTGACTCTGTGCGTGAGTGCGATAGATGCTTTAATGGAAAACACATCAAACACATACAAAGCAAAGACTTTGAGCATAACTAGGACATGGTCGCAAGCATGACTTGGACATCAGCATGCAGAGACTTGGATGCAATGAAAAAGCAAGGAAAATGTAAAGACTCACACAAGCTCACAGACTGAACTTGAGTGTGTGTGGTCATCAAGTGAAACTCTTCAAGGGAGGCTCTGAAATTGGTGCAGGCCAAAATTTTTGAGGGTGGTTGTAGCAGCAACAACATAACCTACAGTTGAGATTGGACATTCCTAGCAATAACTCTTCTTGCAATGTGGATCATAATGGGAGTGTCCTTTGATGAGCCCTCTTGAGCTAGTTGAATTACACCCTCATTCTTCCTCACGTGATCTGAACATAAATAAGAACACAACAACTTATAGATATAATCATAGTCATAGAGATGCAACAGAAAAACACTTCATTTCATTAATAGAAAAATACTAAATTATGCTTACAAACACAATGGAAATAAGATGGTGCAGCCGATGGTAGCTTATCTCCGAGAAGATATGTGGTAACTACATGCCTTTGAACTTTGTTACAATGAGGCTCAAGGGACTATTTATTATGGGAAACATGAGAAAACCTTAAACAAATAAATCCCTAACCCCAAGAGATGTAACACCAAGAGTTTGTGGATCCCATTAGGGTTAGTTGGGCAGCCAACTTCCCGGGGCCGTAACTTGGTCATATTATCTTTGTTTGGCTCATACAATACCTTGTTCGAAAGGTCTCACCAAGTATTGCAAGTTTCACTGCAGACCCATTCCTATGGCTATGGGCCTATTGCGGACCCAAAAAATATGTCGTTTAGGGGATCAAAACTACTCTAGAAGTTCAGGACCGGAAAAACTACTAAAAATAGTAAATGTTGAAATGAACAAGGAAACAGATGAAACTGACAGGGGGGTCTAGGTGGAATAGGTGGGTGGACATGTGGAGTAGGAGTATCCTCTCTGTGAACAAAGATGATCACTCTAACGCAAGAGAGGATCATTTCCCCTCTATCAAAGCTATATAAAATCCTCATTTTACAACCTTAGCTAGCTAATGAAAGGGCTAAAATAATCTGAAAATCTTAGCCATTTTCAGAACTTTAGCCTTCTAGTCTGTGTGAAGGGAGAATAAGCGTATAGTGTTTGGTTTGGAGCAAAGGGAAAGAGGACTTGATCTTCTATTGTTTTGAGGGTGAATCATGAGATGCTTATAGTGGTGCTGGAACCCAGACATGCCAAAGGGAACCTGCAATGTCAAGGCTCCGGTTGTATTTCTCTTTGAAGTTTATATTAATACAACTAATGGTTTATTTCCTATATCGTGTGTAATATTAAATTTGATAGCTTAAAACTCCTTGAAGTTTTAAGTAGATTGAATTCAAATTTATCTTATCACATTTGTTGTTTTTTCTTGCATGTTTGTTTCAAGTATTTGAATGAAAGGAACAAAAGGAAGCTAGAGCAAGGAATCAAGATCAACATCAAGTGGATTAGGGTTATAAGAGGGCCTACCTCTTATAACGTTAATACACTTGATGGTGATCATGCTTCCTTGCTCAAGCTTCCTTTTTTTCCTTTTGTTCAAATACCTGAAACAAACATGCATGAAACAAAAACAAACATGATAGCATAAAATCAAATTCAATCTACTTAAAAGGACAAGGAGTTCTAAGCTATCAAATGTAATATTACACATGATATAGGAAATAAACCATTATTTGTATTAATATAAAGTTCAAAGATAAATGCAACCAAAGCCTTGATGTTGCAGGTTCCCTTTGGCATGTCTGGGTTCCAACACCACTATAAGCATCTCGTGATTCACCCTCAAAACAATAGAAGTTCAAAGCCTCTTTCGCTTTGATCCAAACCAAACACTATGAGCTTAGTCTCCCTTCACACACAAACTAGAAGGCTAAGGTTCTCAAAATGGCTATCAAGATTTTTAGATTATTTCAACCCTTTCATTAGCTAGCTGAGGTTGTAAAATGAGGAGTTTATATAGCTTTGATAGAGGGGAAATGGATCCTCTTATGGTGGAAGAGGTGTTGAGCCCTAAAACTACATATCACCTACACATTTTCCTAAACTTTTTCCACCCACCTGGACCTCATAATCTATCAACATCATTGCATATTGATTCTAAAAGAGCATTTAAAGTGGTTTTGTAACTATGTTTTTTGTTTTCTGTTTGAATTAGATTTTTCTTATGAGTTGTGGAATGCAGCCACTTTCTGCAGCTGGTTCAACTTTCCGTAGCTGTTTTTGTTAAACTCCAGGTTGCAGGTGTCATTCGGCAAAACCAGACACGTGGGCAAGTTAGAAATGACCTGGACATGGATTAGGTCCTATTAGTCTAGCCGGATTCATTAAGGAAAGTCGTGGTCAACGGTGGTCAAAGTATGGTCTAACGAAGGGCTCCTACGATAGTTGGACTCTATTTTCAACCACGTGAAGGATTCGTGGCCATTTCTAGATCCCTGGGGTCATGGTGACACCTATAGGCTACCCCACGATGTGAATCCAACAGTCGTTTTTGATATATTTAATAATCTCAGCAACCATCATGCTAAATCCATGGATGTTGTCTTTTACATGTCTTCTGTTGACGTAGTTTCATAGGAAAATAGTTATGAAGTTTTGTTATAAATAACGCATTTCTATACGCATAGAGTTTGTCTTTTTATGAATGTAATTTTGCTGTTAAAGTTGTTGTGCTATGACACTAGTCCCACTGTGGTAATGTTATTTTGAAATATAAAAGAAGACTTTGTTTCTACATGATTGTGTGAGCATAATTCTTGACTGATAGCCTGTTGACCGATGCTGTGCAGAGGGCCCCTGCACACTGAGGTTTCATTTTCTTATTGTTGTAAAGTTTTATGCATTGTTTCCTCATTTCATTTCCACATATTTCATCAGTTATCCACCTGTGTATATTTCAATTGTCATGGTATTAGCATTTCATTTCTGTACATGATTTTTCAACTCTATATATTGTTAATAACACTGATCAGTGTGTGTGTTTTAGGATAGAGTAGGCCTAAGCATTTTCATATAGTTTTTGCAATAACTAGTGACATGGAATTAGCCTCTTTGCTGACTCTGCTTTTCTTAGTTTTTTTTAATTCCAATTATGCTTTGATTCTAGGCTTTTTCACTTGCTTTAGTAGTTAGCTTAGCTATCAGATTGCTCATGTCATTAATGTTATCTCCAAAAGCCATAGCTTAGACTACCTGGCGAGGTATCAGACTATGAATGATGTGATTTGATTTTAGTTTTACTTTTCTGCAATTAGACATCAACTTCCTCATATCATTGACGTTATCTCTGAAAGCCATAGCTTAGACTACCTGGCGAGGTATCAAACTATGAATGATGTGATTTCATTTTAGTTTTACTTTTATGCAATTAGACATCAACTTGCTCATATCATTCATGTTATCTCCGAAAGCCATAGCTTAGACTACCTAGCGAGGTATCAAACTATGAATGATGTGAATTGATTTTACTTTTTTAGATTGCAATTTTTGATTTGCTTGAGTGCAGTAGCTTCGTTCATTTTTATGTATTTAAATAGCAGCAGAGATAATGGTTTCACAATCAATAGTTCATTATTTGTTTGACTTGAGTAGCAGCATATTTCCATTTTTGTTCAAGTATTAATTTCATCATTAGTATGCTCTAAGACCCTCTGAAGTGCTAAAGTTTTGGAAATCATTATAGAGGACATAATTGCCTTAAAATTTACATCCATACTTGCCTTCTAGAGTATTCTTAAAACTTAGGGATAGAATTTCCACATTAGGAGACAAACAAAGATAAAAACCCCCAAAACAAAATAAAAATAAAAAATGACAAAAAGTAAGAAATAGGTTGTCTTGCACATATAGTGCGCCACACTTCATCAGCTTACGAATCCCGGATTGACAATTAAAGTAGCAATTTAGGACACACTAATTGACCAAACAAGAGGCCTTATCCATTTTGGTTTGTTCCATTTTAATAAGGGAAAGGAGCCCAAACAATCTCTCTCGGCTCTATCTTGCTCAACCATTTACCAGACTTCTGTTCACGAACCTTCTAGACCTAGAAGCTTTACCTCCATTTTTAAAAACATGCCAAAACAAGGTCGGTTGGGGTCATGAATGGATAACCGGCACCATTTAGTACTATGCCCAGTGTTAGACTCTGCAAATCGGTGCAGGGTAGAAACTAAGGGCTAGCGCAGGTCTTGAAAATTGAGCTTGAAGGAATATTCTTGGGAAATGATGTAAGAGGGAAATGTTCTGCAGATGAAGAGGGATGTAGGGACATGTTATTCATGGCAGGGAGACATATGAGGGTCAATGTAAAGGTCCTCCAAGATCGAGGAACGAGGAGTACAAGGATAGTGACAAAATGTTGTGTAACAGATGCCCCCTAAAGCATGAAGGTCGAACAAGAGTGAGGGGTAAAATGCTTTGCGAGTAGATACATGGAACCAAAGACCTCCATCAAAAAACCTACATGCAAGCATAGATACATATACATCACTAAAATCTCTGACGCATGAATCGTGGTATGGACGCAACTATCCAGAAGAAGATCATGTAAATGGATCCAAGGTATGGGTGCAACCATCCAGTAATAATGATCATATCAAACCCAAGGTACGGTCGCAACCATCCAATAATGAGAAGGATCACATATAACAGACTTATGGTATGGTCGCAGCCATCCATCTGAAAGAGACATGTATGTAAGCATGATCATGTCACATTGCTCTACACTTGGACTTGTGTAATCTGAGCCTAGGGTCTTGCACTCCAACGCATCCCAATCAAAGTACAGATTCTAGCATGTGAATAGATGTGTTGACGTCGAACATGCTAGGAAATCACTTGATTACTAGTCAATGATGTGAATTGTTAACAAGCGCGAGAGAAACCACCAATAATGAACATGTCTCTCAAGGTACCAGTAGAAAAATTCACGGAGTGTGAATAAGGAAGTGAAGTCTAACACCCATGAAGTCACTCGATCGAAAGCCAATTATGATAACTTTTTGTCGAGTGTGAATAACTTGCCATTAGGGCATGCAAGCTCTAAGGTATTGGAAGGGAGTCTCTCGGCCAACTTCCCGGATAATGAGCTGAAGTCGACAGGAAGTGACCTTATCAAAGCAGGGCCATGATGTATCCCACATCATCGACATGAGACAAGGGATGAAATGATTATGATTGATACATAGAATCAGGTATGAGTGTAGATTGTAGATGGATTAACTATTGAACATATCGATGAAACAACTCTGGATTTTGCAGCTTTTGGATCCATAGGATCGAAGGTCATGATGACGTGGAAGAGATCGAATGGAAAGGAAAAAAGTGAAGACCCAAACCCAGGAAGGTCAAGGATGAAGTGGGGATATCCCAACCCGACACAAAGCAGAAGAGTGTTATGTTAAAGAGTGACAAGATGCCAACACAACTAGTAAAAATTTCCCATTCCCCCACCATTTCTGGCAAGTACCCTAATTATTTTTATCACAAGCTTGAAGGAGATATCATATGCTTGTAATGTAAGTCCATACTTTGGATGGATCGAACCTAGTAAGAATAACGAGCCCTAAGAAGGAGAAACTCGTGTCTGTCATGGTGACGAATCCAATGTCGTTAAAGTTATAACGAGTTAGATAAAGGGAAAACTCGGTATCTTTTCATGTTTAGAGAGTTTGAAGACGACACGAAAAATAAAAATCCAAAGGGTTCCTTTTCGTAAAGTTGTATCTCGAGCCTGAAAAGGTAGAAAAAAATACTCAAAAAAACCTCTTGACCATGTCAGCCAAGTGTTGAAGTCTCAAAAATCGTTGCTTACAACATGGGGGAAAACCACCCAGTTCGGACCTCGGTTGGAATTTCCTTTTCCATTTGGTGTAGCAGCTCCAACTGGGGATAATGGGACCAATTTCCCAATATAATTTATGATAGTGTTGATGGGGTGATATGTGATATTTTGGAGTGATGTTTAAGCTAAAAGTAATCTAATATAAACTAATAATCACATGTATATATCCTAATTTAAACACTATCTAGTTATGACTATACCCGGGAATAAATTTGAAGTACGTGATCTACAAAAATGTCTTAAAGCAATTGGTAATAAAGATCATTCAACTGCAATAAGAAATGAAATCGTTTTAACAATAATCATTTTGGATAAATAGTTAGCCGAAATGATTTTGAAAGGTATATCACATAAGAAATTATTCATGTATTCAGCATAAAATTTAGGCCATCACCATAAAAAAAGTGCAATAATGCTAACCAAGATTCAAACTTTCATACATAAACAACTTGAAGAGAATTTATTGCTTAATACATAATTACGCGATAAAAGTACCATTTGTAATAAGTCATGCTCATGTGTTTCAGTAATATTGATCTACTTCCAATCAATCCAACACCATCTAAGAGTACAAAAGTGCAATTGCAGTACACTATGCCATATAAGATGAAAATAAATCTTGTTCCATTCATTTCACCAAAACTTCCTCAAAGGGACAAAAGTGCATGTTTTGAAGATTGTTTCTGATAAAAATTTTGCACCGCTCTCTAAATGCATGAGAGCGGTTTAAATACTAAACTATAAAACTAAAAATAGATTATTAAAAAAATAGTTGAGGAGGTTTAAACAACCTTCCTCAAATTATGCGAAATAAAACAAAAATAGAAATGAACATGGTGACTAACTCCTTTGCATTTGATCTTTGAGATTGTAGATGTCCATCATGAGCTTGAGCTGTGTCAGTCGGCTGATTTCAGATTTCCACTGCCTAGTGAACACGGCGTCGGTCTGTGCTGGCACCATTTTCTCTGTGGAAGTGGTTAGGCATCACAGAGTCACCCGCTGGTTGTGAGGTTTAACTAAATGTCACCAGTATGCTTCCCAATTTAACCTGGTCATTTGCCTAACTGCTTCTCGTTTTTCCTCTATTGCCTGCCTCCACTGTTGTTCGAGTTGTTTAACATTTGGAAGAAAACCTGGAATGGACTCTGCCACCAGGTTGGCACTATGTAAATTTTCATTTATGTTCTCGATAACACTGTTTTCTGTTGTTACTGTGTCTGTTGTTGACTTTTCTGCCTATCTAAGCCAAGAATCCCAGTCTCTAAATAAAATTTCCTTGTGTGATTCCTCCAGTTTAGGCAAGTCAACCTTTCTCCCATCTTCTGAATTCTACCAAGTAATGAAGTCGGAAACTCTTTTCAATATTTCATCATATTCGAGTCTCATCTCAATGACTTGGCTCGTCAATTTGTCACTTGTCTCGCAATAGGAATTCCATTGCAAGATCTTTTGGCATAATAGTTCCTTTTGGTGCATCAACTCAGATTTAAGGCCAAGCGCTTCAGTAATAAATTGATTAATTTTTGGATCATATTTATGCAGATAAATTATTCCTTGTATCTGTGCTTCCTTTTATGATATGTTGGCTTGATGTTTTATTTGCATCTGCTCGAATTCTTGTTGGAGCTTAGCTAACTACGATTCTACTTGTTGGTTAGATTTTTCTTTTTGTAATTGTTGTTCTAACAAAAAAAAATTATTTTCCCTTTCCTTGAGCAACATTTTCACCTCTATTTCTTTATTGATAGTCGTTGTAGCATAGGCTCCTTCAAACTGTGACAGTCTAGTAAGGTTCTCGGATGAGTTGATGGGTGAGTCTTTCCACACAATCTCCATCGGTTCATTATCAGGAGTAGTAGCAGCTGTAGCATCCAACTTACTCTCCTTCCTTTGTCTTTTAACAATGGCTTTGTGGGAAAGGTTATAGAATACATCTAGAGGAGGAATCTCCTCAATCCTCAAAACAATTTCGAAGGTAGGAGTGTGTTGAAGGCCCCAAAAATCGGGTCAACAACAAGGGGGATACCCGCCCGGTCCGGACCTTGGTTGGCATCTCCTTATCCATTTGGTATAACAGGTCCGACTGGGGATATGGGATTAGTTCCCCAATTCAGTGTGTGTGTGTGAGAAAGATGGGTATTTCTGTTCTAAATGGAATACTTATATCCTAATTCTAATCTAATGCTATGCTATTGTATTCTAATAAACAAAAAAACATCAAAATTTATGCTAACCCGGGGTGTGATCTTTCTTCTATGCGATCTAAAAATATTTCAAACAATAACTAGTAATAAAGATCATTCAGCGATTATAAGAAAAGAATTCAATAAGGATGAACTACTTCGTATAAGAAGTTAGACGAAACAGTGGTGAAAACTTATCGCATAAATGAGCTATTCATACACTAA
>APFE030638010.1:126723-137845 GCA_000404065.3 Pinus taeda
AAGGTTGGTCGATGTTAACTGGTTGTAGTGGTAAGGATGGCTTCTTTTGTCTCCCAGCAGTAGTTTGGCAGACTTGACATTTCCTCACGTAACTGTGCGAGTCTTTAAATAATGTGGGCCGGTAATACCCTGCGTGCAAGATTTTATGTGCAGTAGCATCTCCAGCATAGTCTCCGCCTGCTGGCCCATCGTGGAGTTCCTGCAAAACTTTATCAGCTTCAGATTTCTCAAGGCATCTAAGGAGAACAGAATCGTAATTCATTCTAAAAAGAATATCATTTATGAGCTGATATTGTTTGGCTTTCAACCTTAAAGCTCTTTTCTTAGTATGATCAAGGTATGAAGGAGCATATCCATTCTTAAGATAATAAATGATATCGACGTATAATGACTCTTCATCGTTTAGGCTTACCTCGCACACTTGTACCTCTACAGATCGAATTTCAGAAATTTGCGACGCTCCAACTAGCATTTTGCAAAAGCCTTGACCTCTTACAATGTTTGTTGGTTTAATTTCTGTGTCATATTCTTGTAAGGCAGTTACCCAATTGGCCCTCTTCTCACCCACATCATTTTATACTAGAAGATTCCTTACCGCTAGAAACGGTACTATAATTTTAATATGGGTTTTGAGTAGAAAAGGTCTAAAGTATTTGATTGCTTTGAAAACAGCATAAGCCCGTTTCACCACATCTGAGTAATTTAATTCAGCACCCTGCAAATTTGAACTGAAAAAAGCAATTGGTGCTTCCGTCTTTTCTTGATTCGTTTGAGTGAGTATCGTAGCATATGACCTATCTGAGGCAAATGTGTATAAAATAAAAGGCTCTGAAAAATTCGGAGTTGCTAAAGATGGAGCATTAATAATAGCCTATTTGATCAGGTTGAACGCTTCATGTTCATCTTGGCCCCATTTAAAATTAGAGTTCTTTTTTATCATGGTTTGTAAAGAAGATACGATTCGTGAAAAAATTGGAACAAATCTCTTTACAAAATTGATTTGACCAAGGAAAGATTGCATGGCTTTTTTGTTATGAGGTAGGGATATTTCATAAATTTCATTGATTTTGTTTGCTCAGCTGTCTTTTCTGTAGATTGGGCTGTGTATTTTTCTGACTCCTTACTTTTGCTTCTCCCATTCCGTGATTGTTGTTCTGAGTGCTCTAACTCCCTGGTAAACTTTTCTTGGGATTCTGCTTCATAATCAACTTTAGAATTTTCTTTGGAACTCCCTTCCAAACTTACGTTGGGAGTTGGCTCCCTTATTGGTTCAATCCACAATTGGTCCAATGGAACCTTTAATAGTCTCCTTTATATGTATTCATTAAAGGCCTCAAGATCTCTTGGGTCAAAAATTAGTGATGCCATTTGCTTCACATTTGTGAATGTCTCTTTCTATAAAAATATGTCATCAAATGCATCTTTTTCATGACTAAATACCTTCACTTTTACCATGGTCATAAAGTCTTTGGCAGTACCAAATGGGTCATATTGCCTTCCTGGAAATTAAGGTAATTGTAGAGATAACATGATCTCTACTTCTTTAAATGCATGCCCCACATCGTGTAGTGCAAATGCTCCACACTGAAAGGGAATGTAGGCCAAATGGCCTTTTTTGCTTCCTTTAATCCTTTACTCAGCCCGCCCTCACTAGTTGTTTAATATTCTATCTCTTTGGCCATCAATTTATCTGAAACATAGTGTGGGAGGACATGCGTCAAGGTAATGCTTCAAAATACCCTGATATATGTGAATGTTTCCTCTCCAAACCATCCAGCCACTAGGAGGATATCTACCTCGGCTTCCTTGGAAAACCTAGGAGCATCTCGATTGTAAATCTGTTTATGGATAGGTAGCATAACTCCATGGCAAATTTTGTAAAAATGTGGGTGAAACTGTGATTCCCACATATATTTATGGAATATATATGAATGGGAAGTGTATCTTTGATAGTCTACTTCCATCCCATGACAAGAAATTTTGAACCAAAATAGATTGCTTCCATCACATATGCACTCATAAAAAATGGAGGGTAAACCCTTGAAGGGACGCTTATTTTCCTCTTATAATCCATTATCGTTCTTGCTAAATTATCAGGAAAAATTTGGGCCCAATTCATTATAGTTGTGTTTACGGCTGCATCTATCAATGGCAGCCATTCTAGGGAAAATTTAGTGATATCGAGCTTGCCAAATATCCTACATAGCATGGCCGTTGCAAAACTATGAGGGGGAGAAATAGATGCAATAGAGTACATACCGTTTTTGTCCTTTTTTATTTTTCCCTCATTATTTGACCAGGTTTGGGCGCAATTTGTTGGGTCCTCATTCTCTTTGGAAAACTTTTCAGTGAACTATTTCTTGTAGATGACTTGTGGCTCTAGTAGGTGGTACATAAGTGGTAGGTGGTTTGGTGAAAAAGATCCCATAACCTCTTGGCATCTGGTCTTGAATTCTCTGTGTGAGATATCGGCCTCATCAATAACCCATTTAACCATATCTGTATAAGGGATTATTTGTGGGCGCATAGCTATGCAATGCAAAAATGAGCATGCCATCTCAAAAAATGGAGGCATCTGAGGAATCACGACCATCATCTGTGATCTGTGTTTCCAGAATTCTTGGTTCCTCTTATTCTAATATATTATACATGGTTTCCCACATAGAGGTTCCTCCATCTCTATTGAATGTAGTATCTGAAAATAGAGGAGTCATTTCTAATTTCTCAAACGTGACTACCTTTCCTTTCTTCACCATTGCTCCCAAAGATTTGTTCTGTGGATTGTTCCTGAACGTAGTGAAAAATAGCAGTTATCAAAGATACAGAGATAATAATGAACGTGAAATAAAATAATACAAACAACTTGTAAAGGTGATAAAAAAGAGTTTTATTTAAACACAAGTAAGAAAATATCATATCACGTTGAATGGCTTTTCACACTTAAATGGCATTAACCTTCACTAACTGCCCACTAATGTTTTGTTATCTCTTACTTTTAATGCTCCTAAATGTCTTCATCATAAGTTGGGAAGAAATATTCTAGGGTGGCAAGCCTTTGAATTGTGATAATGCCGATTTTGTGATTTGCGAAGCAATATCGCAGATCACATTATCGCATTATTTCTTCTTCCTTTTCTTATCGTCTCTTATGTTTCTGCGAGATGCGAGATGCAAGCCACTCGTTATTATTTCTAAGACATAGCTCATTTGTTAGGTTTTCTATGTAAAGGCATTTTTAATAAGCGGTGGACCTAAACATTTGTTTGTAATGTATCTCGGAAGTGGGTCTGGGTCTTGATCGTATTTCACAATTTCGACCAATGGTAAGTTTGCGGTGCTCTTTTAAATGCTCGAAATGCGATGTGGTAAGGGAAATGATGCAATCGCAATTTTGCATTTCACTTGTTTTTTAGGTAACTTATTAAGGCGTGCCTTCTATGAATATTGATATGCGATGCTAAACTTAGTTTTGATGAGAAACACCTAAGGACCTAGTTTATGTAAGAAAATTAGTAGTTTCAAAGCATTTTAGCACAACGTCCTTATTTGATTGCTTTTCACTAGATTTGGTGGGTTAGCAAGGCTTTCAATCAAGCTTAATCGTGCGATATGCGGGAAAGGCAGGCATATAAAAGTTCTTTTGAAAAGGGGTTTGATTGATATCTTGTTTTATTCCAAAATTAAATAGGAAAAATGCCTAAATGCTAAGTTTATTTTTGGAAGGATTTTTTTAAAGGGTCCCCATTTATTAATGTAATATTGACTACTACTATTAACAAATGGGGGGTTTTTGAATAGCACAACACCAAGGAGTACCTTTTTCGTAAATAGTTTATCCCAGCCCGAAAAAGGGGTAAATGTATAGTGGGTAAACGAAATTTCGAAACCATTTACGAGGTCAAAACGACAAGAACTTGACAATATTTTTGTGTTTTGAGAGTCGGAAAAGGGCCTAAAGTGGAATCCCCATTTTTATTTTCTTTAATGAGTCAAAAAGGGAAAAATACTCGACAATATTTTCATTTTAGTTTTTTATGAGTCGGGAAAAGAGCTTAAATACGACTTCAGTTTTGTATCACCATCGTTAAACCATCACCTATCGCTGCACAAGAAGCAAACATATTATCCGTTTCTAAGGTAAAATGGCGAAAAAAAGGTTTTTAAAACCCAAAAACATGATGAAATTTTATAAAAAGGGAAAAAGTAAAACATTTCTTACCATTTACCTCTTTCACCTCATTAGGAGCAATTTTTACCCACTTGTACCCTAAACCTTTAAGAGCGGATTACGGCAGATCCAGGAGGCTAATCGACGAACCGTCTGTTGCAGGTAAGAGTTGAGGCCCTACTCTTTGTATTGATGCCTGTTTTTTCATGCATTTAACCATCTTTTTTTTTGTTTTTAAGGGACTTTTGGCAAATAAATTCACCCTCGGTCGGCGCCGGATCCAGAGGGAATTAGCAGTTGGTTTCTCAGTCACTAGTAGCAAAAATTGTGCATTTCCTGGAGGGAAGAAGCAGTCTGCTGCTAGGAGCTGCTCGATTGGAAAACTGCACTGAGGTCGGGGGCCAGCTTGTTGATCATCTCTGTGCAATTTCTGAACTGAGATAACTGATGGGCAGTGGAAGCCCTACTCATGAGTACTATGCAATTTCTGAGATGAACAATCGGTCGATTGTCTGTATGACTGACTGGGAAAACTGCACTATCTTTTGAAGGTGACAAAGGTTGGCACTTGGTGTCTGTCCAACCTGTCTGCCCAATTTCCTCAGTCAATTGAACGGGTGAGGTCAATGGCCTTTGTGAAAATTTTGAGGGGAGTCAATCTTGGGGTGACTGTCATGTCTGATTGTTTGGGAGGCCAGCATGAGAGTCGATTAATATTGCTTGCGGGTAGTGCAGCTTGGTGCTTCTGCGTTGCTCTGGTTGATAGTCGATCGAGTCGAAGGCGGGGTGGTGGTCCAGCTGTTAGTGAGGAGTCTTGTTTTTAGAACTTCAACAAAAATGACTAAGTGTGTGAACAGTGAAAAGATGCATAGGTGATCATAAAAACACACACTCGCATGACTTGACGATGAAACGACCAAACCATCCAGACACACATGTTCAACATGACTGACCCACAGTGCAAGTGACAAGCGCGACACTCGTGATTGATCGTTCATGATTGAGACGACTCTTACACGACAATGAATGTGACTCCGTGTGTGAATGCAATAGATGCTTTAATGGCGAACATATCAAACACATAAAAAGCAAAGACTTTGAGCATAACCAAAACATGGTCACAAGCATGACTTGGACATCAGCATGCAGAGACTTGGATGCAATGAAAAAGCAAGGCGAATGTAAAGACTCACATGAGCTCGTGGAGTGAACCTGAGTGTGTGTGGTCATCAAGTGAAAATCTTCAAGGGAGGCCCCGAAATTGGTGCAGGCCAAAATTTTGGAGGGTGGTTGTAGCTGCTACAACAGAACCTACAGTTGAGATTGAACATTCCTAGCAATAACTCTTCTTGAAATGTGGATCATAATGGGAGTGTCCTTTGATGAGCCCTCTTGAGCTAGTTGAATTACACCCTCATTCTTCCTCACGTGATCTGAACTTAAATAGGAACACAAAAACTTACAAATACAATCATAATCATAGAGATGTAGCAAAAAAACACTTCATTTCATTAATAGAAAAATACTAAACTATGCTTACAAACAGAATGGAAATAAGATAGCTCAGGCGATGGTAGCTTATTTCCGAGAAGATATGTGGCAGCTACATGCCTTTGAATTGTGTTACAATGAGGCTCAATGGCCTATTTATTATTGCAAAACATGAGAAAACCCTAAACAAATAAAACCATAACCCCAGGAGATGTAACACCAAGAGTTTGTGGGTCTTGTTAGAGTTAGTTGGGCAACCAACTTCCCGGGGTCGTAACTTGGTCATATTATCTTCGTTTGGCCCATACAATGCCTTGTTGGAAAGGTCTCGCCAAGTACTACAGGCCCCAAGAATTATTTGTGGGCCTATTGCAGACCCCAAAAAATGTTGTTTAAGGGGTCAAAACTGCTCCAGAAGTTCAAGACATGAAAAATTGCTAAAATAGTAAATGTTGAAATGAACAAGGAAACAGATGAAATTGACAGGGGGGTCTAGGTGGAATAGGTGGGTGGCCATGTGGAGTAGGAGTATCCTCTCTGCGGATAGAGACGATCCCTCTAGCCCAAGAGAGGATCATTTCCCCTCTATCAAAGCTATATAAACTCCTCATTTTACAACCTCAGCTAGCTAATGAAAGAGCTTAAATAATCCGAAAACCTTGATAGCCATTTTTAGAACTTTAGCCTTCTACTTTGTGTGCGAAAGGAGAATAAGATTATAGTGTTTGGTTTTGAGCAAAGGGAAAGAGGACTTGAACTTCTATTGTTTTGAGGGTGAATCATGAGATGCTTATAGTGGTGCTGGAACCCGGACATGCCAAAGGGAACCTGCAACGTCAAGGCTCCGGTTGTATTTCTCTTTGAAGTTGCAGGTTCCCTTTGGCATCATTCAATTTTATGCTATCATGTTTGTTGTTTTTTCTTGCATGTTTGTTTCATGTATTTGAACGAAAGGAACAAAAGGAAGCTGGAGCAAGGAATCAAGATCACCATCAAGTGGATTAGCGTTAGAAGAGGGCCTAGCTCTTATAACTTTAATCCACTTCATGGTGATCTTGCTTCCATTCTCAAGCTTCCTTTTGTTCCTTTCGTTCAAATACTTGAAACAAACATGCAAGAAACAACAACAAACGTAGTAGCGTAAAATCGAATTCAATCTACTTAAAATGTAAAGGATCTCTAAGCTATCAAATGTAATATTACATGTGATATAGGAAATAAACCATTATTTTTATTAATATAAACTTCAAAGAGAAATACAATCAGAGCTTTGACGTTGCAGGTTCCTTTTGGCATGTCCGGGTTCCAACACCACTATAAGCATCTCATGATTCACCCTCAAAACAATAGAAGTTCAAGGCCTCTTTCCCTTTGATCCAAACCAAACACTATGAGCTTAGTCTCACTTCACACACAAACTAGAAGGCTAAAGTTCTCAAAGTGGCTATCAAGATTTTCATATTATTTCAGCCCTTTTATTAGCTAGCTGAGGTTGTAAAATGAGGAGTTTATATAGCTTTAATAGAGGGGAAATTGATCCTCTTATGGTGGGAGAGTTCTTATCCCTTTTGTTTTCTTACATTTTAATAGGGGAAAGAAGCCCAAACAATCTCTCTTGGCTCTATCTTGCTCAACCATTTACCAGATTTATGTTCACGAAACTTCTAGACCTGGAAGCTTTGCCTCCATTTTAAGAAACATGCCAAACCAGGGTCAGCGCAGGTCATGAATGGCTAACCAACATCATTCGACGCTAGGCCCAGTGTTAGACTCTACAAATCGGTGCAGGGAACAAACTAAGGGCTAGTGTAGGCCTTGAAAACTGAGCTTGATATTCTTGGGAAATGATGTAACAGGGAAATGTTCTGCAGATGAAGAGGGATGTAGGGACATGTTATTCATTGCAAGGAGACACATTACGGTCAATGTAGAGGTCCTCCAAGATAGAGAAATGCAGAGTACAATGATAGTGACAAAATGTTGTGTAACAAATCTAATTTCCATTATGTTGTAGACTGCACGGCACCCCCTGTCTTTAATTGGGTGGAATCTATGAAAGTGAACATGAAATGCCAACTATCCAAATGAAAGGTAGGGAACTCCGTGACATATTGATTGTGTAATTGCAGATGTTGGACCAAAAATTCCAATAGGGATGTCCCCTGTATCTAGATGTGTGGCTCGACAGTTCGAGGTCACTCCTTATCAAGAAGGAGTGGACAACGAAGAAGAGATTGCCCGAAATCTAGAGGGCCTGACCAAAGGAATCCTAGAGTATTCACGGATCGAGGATATTCCCCGTCGTTATTAGAGGCACACAGTGGGGGTGTTAGATCAGATTCAATGATTATTAACTCGTGTAGTATGAGCAATAACATGTTATCATGATCACCACGTAGAATATTCCATAGTTTAGCATTTACAGATTTTAGGCCTACGAGCCATGGATGTATTCAGAACACATATATTATTTTTTGGATGTTGATGTATCACACTCAAACATTATCGACATATATATGTATATGTATATGTATATGTATGTGTATATGTTATATTTCTTTTTTATTATGGTACAATGTTTTTTCACATATTGCGTAAATGTCTGTCTAAAACATAATTAGCCAATGCATTTGTTAGTGTATTCATATGCCTAGGAATGTGACGATATGTGATATAATCAAAACTTCTTTCCAATAGACGAATACACAAATACATTCTAAATATCTAAGGGTTTCTGACAAAATATTGTCCATTGAGCTGAAGAACAACAAGTTGTGAATCAAAGTTAACAACCATTTCTCGAATTTCAAGAGCAATGGCCTCTAACAAGAGTTCGATAACTACGCTATATTCAAAAATGTTATTAGTTGTTTGATCCAAACAAATACCTTGAATATAAATCAACTCACCATGAGGGGCATAAATATCCCATGTCGCAGATGATAGATTTTGGGTACTACTGCAAGCACCATCAATGAAACTGACATATGGAGTCACAGACATCTACAAAGCATGTGAAGACATTATAAGCAGGAAATTTGCTTGAAAAAGCACACCAAACCAAACTACACTGGATTTCCACCATTGACATGACGTGTAAGCATCAACTCAGTCAAATAATAGAATAAAAATCATAAAAGGCTATGCCCCCATGCCCCCTGGGTGAGAGAGGGTTACGAGTCATAAGATGGAAACCCCATTGCGATAATGGGCAAATGGTAGAGACTCGGTGAAAAAGGCACATGAAAGGAGGCAAGGAAAACCTGAACTCATGATGAGGAAAATTTTCAACTAGAAAGACTCATCGAGATCTAGAAAAGACTCGACAGGGATTTTACGAGATCTTAATCAAATGACTCGATGTGGGAAAGGGATTGTTTCATTTTTAAATGAGGTTGACACAATAAAAGAACTATCCTCAGGCAAATGTTTCATTCTTTACTGAGGGTGATACAAGAACAAACTATCCTTGGGTTCCTTGATTCATTTTTAACAAGCTTGATACAAGACAAGGAACTATGCTCGAACCCCTTGTTTCATTTTTTAATGAGATTGACGCAAGGTAGGGAACTATGCTCCAACATTGTTTAAGGACAGGAAATAACATGGCTCCCAAGAGGTCCTCACTAGACGCGAGAACCATGCTCTGGGAGGAATATATGTTAACCAGTACCAATGATAGATCGGGTTCCAATGCCCCTAGTACATAGTGTACTATACCATCTGCGTGATCATCAGCAGACGTGGAACAGGTAGCCACATAATTGACCTACGGCGAGGAAGGCAATGCTTGCAGACATGAACCAATAAGGGACGATGGTTGCAAAGGAGGTAGATGGTGACCATTGAACATCAATTGATCAATGGTCACTATTCTCCCTTCGTGTGGAAAACAAACCAAACGGAAAAGTGAAGAAACAAGAGCTCCCATGACATAAACATAGTCACGTCCAAGGAGAAGATTGAAATCTAAGGGACCTTGGACTACCATCACGTCTCGATAGATTGTCTTTCCTCCCAAAGTAATCTGAAACTTCAGAAGGATCCCTAAGGGCTGATTGGTTCCTCCGTCGAAAGCCAACAGATTCTGGGTGATAGGCACAAGCTGTGGGGAACCCAAATCTTTCCAAGTAGTAGAAGACATGACGCTAACAAACGCACCTTCATCTAGTATAGTACCATGTACTACCATATTATAGGCTTGTATTGATCTGGAAAGGTAAATATGATGGAAGGCAGAAAGCAGTCAATGGAATCCAATCAAAAGAAACGATGAAACTACTTGGTGGGGGTATCATATGATTCCCCCCATGTTTTGTAAGAAGAGGAGAAGGACGCTCGAGAACAACTGAGACAGGAGGGCCACTCTTCAATTCATGAGAATTTGAGGAGATGAGAAGAACATGAGAAGTATGATCACTACTTGCGTCAGGAACAGAGTGAAAAAATAAAGGCGTAGCCAAGTCGACACTCGTTTCAACCAATGGTTGGTCGGGAACAGACACAAGAGAGTCACACTCCGGAAGGGCTGGATGGGAAAGAGATGAATCCAAGTCAATCTCTTCACCAACTAGGAGAGGGTCAGAAGAAAGTCTCTGATAACTAACAGGAAGTTGGGGTTGAGGAGCTGTAATGTTTTCCAAAACTTTGGAAGCTTTATCCATAAGAGGACAAAGGTGAAGAAGATGCTCTCGATCACATAACCTACAAAGGAATTTAATTTTTCCCTTCTTCTTACCATCGCTAGTCAAGGGTGTTACATCGACATGGTATCCAGAGGTCGATGGGGATGTTCGATTCATATTTTGAGACCATACCTCTAAGACTCTGGGAATACCAGTTCAGTCCCGAATGAGATGGTCACCCTTACATAGTGTAGAAATTTTGAATAATATGACACTTATTCACAAATATTATCCTGATTATACACCATTTGCATAATCATGCATAATGCATAACCTCCTCTACGTTGATCATCAATTTGCAGTATTAAAGAAACAATCGCATGCGCACATTGAAGCATCAATCACACATATCAACACAGTATGTACTGGGGAAAGCATACAGCTGAAAACCCCTCAACTATCTGTATATTATATTGATTGAGAACATGTAACAATACATAGTACAATACTCCTCACAAGTACTCAGTACTATCTCCACCTGTTACACACAAACTAGCTCAGATTTGAATCAATCACAGGTTCAAATCTCCTCCGCTGCTTACCTGCCTCCACTGCGCAATCCTTCATTAGAATGGATGAGAATGGCTGATCCAAACTCGTATTTCCCTTGGCTGAACCACTCAATTCTCATTGGCAATACTCAATCCATTGATTGTGCAAATCTCATGCACAACTATAGTCACAACTGACAGTTGTCTTTCCCTTTCACTCACCTCTAACACTTGTCTCCACTGAAATGTCCATGCATTGAGTTAACTGATGTATTCTTTAGTTTATT
>APFE030638012.1:0-19742 GCA_000404065.3 Pinus taeda
TTCTTTTTCTTAAAAACTTAATATACAAGCCATCCTTACCCGCCATAGGGATCCTTAAGATAAATGCAGTGTCCACCAACATCTTTTCATTATTTTGCAGGTCATATATTAGAATTTATGGATTTTTTATATTTTACTTATTATTAGAGATAGGGTTTATAGATTTTTTTATATTTTTATATTTATAATATATTTATTGTTAATTATTTAAAGAATAATTTTTAAGTTATTTAACTATTAATTTAATTTGCTATTTTAATTGGTTTATAATAGTGATAATAAATTAAAAGTTGATGTTTATATTAAAAGTAATTATGTTTTTTTTCATTAGTTTAATTAATTAAGAAAAAAAGTTATATGAACAAATGTTATATGAAAAAATGTTGCAGCTTAGTCTTTGCCATTCAAGTATTATGCTTGCAAATTAAGACATGAAGTAAAAAAGAATAATTCTTTATTAAAAAAGTAAGGATTTCCATAAATTTTGATGGGTAAGTTTATACATTCCCATTTTTACTCCTATTTATTAAAGTGCTAAAAAACACATAAATAATAGTGAGTAGTATCTCCTTGTAATTGTTCTTATACCATTTTATGTAAATACTTGCTTAAAGTAAGGTGGGAAGCAATTGATGGTAAATATGTTATTTACGTCACTATGAACTATTTTGAAGGATTTTAATTTTGGACGGTTTTCCTATGAAAGTTTTAATTTTGGATGGTTTTTCTATGAAACTTAATGATGAAAAATCACTACACAAATATCTAAACAGCATGGCATAAATGTTGCAATTGAATCTACAACTTATAGTATAAAAATGTGAGGTAATTATTCGCATGGTATTGTATTAAGCCATGATATTGTAACAAAATCTATTTATAGGTTAAAAATCTCCATTATAAAGTTGGGTTGAATTTCCATGGTTAAGAATATTGTTATATGTTTTTTTAAATGTGTATAAATTTAATCTTATATTAATTTTGTAGTAGTAATAATAATAACTTTTTTTAGCTTTTTTAATTTTACAACATGAATGTTATATAAATAAACGTTTTGTATTTATTGAATTAATGCCACTTGATATTTACCGATCATTTAATTATAATATTAAATTACATTAATAAAAAAAATCTTTAAATTACATATAAAAACCATCCATAAACTAAATGTAATAAAACTCTACAAAATTTATAATAAAAAAAAACTATAATATATACCAAACTTTTTATAATGAGGCACCATAACATTAACTTTAATAAAATCTATATCTAATGCCTTGGTCATCAAAATAATCATGTATTACCTTTTTTTAATATAAATAATAAAATGATATCATACAAAGTGGAGAATCGAAATACCCTACTCCTCCCAACAAAGCTCCAACATCGACCATGATCGATTTCCTTGCATGTTTTTGTGCTCTTTTAACTTTTAAAAACGTGTGTACCAATTCATTTGTTTTGCACATGTCCTAATAAATGTGAACAAGGTTGGTGAGATTGATGCGAGCTCTTGAATCCAGTCAACCAGATTTTAACCATTTAGAGAGTAAGGGGAGGGAGATAAACTTATTTAATCACCGCGCATTTATAATTTTGGTAAATTCCCATCAACGTAGAATTATGATTATCCAAAACTATGTTGCTATGCGATATTTGTTTATTCGTATAATTTAGAAAGTGGAATTAGAATATAATTTAGAATGTGGAATTAAATCATCTATCTTAAAAACGAAAGAAAATTTAAATTTTAACAGTTTTATGGATATGGATTTATACTTAAATTAAATATGGATAATTATAATAAGGAATTAGTAATATTTTATATATATATTATATTTAAAATTAGTTAATGATTATTTATTTAATTTATCAGATTAAATTATTTTTTTCATAATACGGCTTTTTTTAATATTAATCAAATTTTTGTAGATATTTTTTAAAATTTTTAATTTTTAAATTGGTTTAATTTGTAAAATTTGAATTCCTGAAAGGTTTTTAGAGTGTTAATTCTATTTATACATTTCCATCTTGTTTGTTGCATGAGTATAAAGTGGTATTCAATGGACAGGATGAAAATGTAGTAAGTCAATCATTGGGTTATTGCTCTTTCATCTTGCCTATTGAATATTATTTTATTGTCATCCAACAAATAAGATGGAAAAATAGTAAGCCAATGATTGACATATTGCATGGTGCTTAATATTTGCTAGCATTACATCAGTGCCTTTTCATCATATCCATTGAATAACACTTTATTGTCATGTAACAAACAAGATGGAAAAAGTAAGTCAATAGTTGGCTTCCTGCATGGTGCTTAAATTTTTTTCCAAAAAAAAAAAAAAACTCGTTTTCATTAAAAGTAAATTTTCGTTTACATAATTTTACTTCTATTTTTCCCATTCACAAAAAAAATTGGCTGCCATGCACAAACCTAAAAGAAGCTTTAAGATTGTAAATACATATTTCAAAACCCAAATTAGTTAAACAAAAAATGGATTAGTAATTTGTTAAAACTACCCTTAGATTTCAATGTACCTAGGCTTTTGGAACCCGCCACTGGAATATACATAATAACTAGCAATTGTCCCAAAAGGTACAAAGAGAGGCTGATAGGATTATTAAATTAGAGTTCTGAATTTCTCTAAAAGAGATGTCGGTTCAAGCCTACAAGGAGCAAAAGAGATTTGATGTTTGGAGTTCTTTGCTATTTGGACACCATATTTCTTGAAATACAACTTAATTTTTTAGAAAAGTTCAAGCCCAATGCAATTCTGCCATGCAAATAGTTTTGCCATGCAAACATACACTTAAATCGCTATTGGACTTATGATATTGACAAATTCAAAATAAACTGGTATACAAGAGAATGTACCAAGCTAAACCACAAGTTACACATCTTCAGACCTGAAAAAGTACATAACAATGGTCTGGCAAATCAATAGTGATACCATAATTACTTTGCCTTCCACATACATACAATTGCTCCAAAGGCAAGGACAAGAAAATTTTCAGCTCTAGTGAGCACCAGTGGGTCACTAAAACGAGTGAACACTAATGACTTTCACATTTATTCAAGGAATTGGCAAGGGATTTTACATGGACTCCACTCAACTTCAGACACAGCTTTAGCCAATATGCAGAGTGATTGAAATTGATAAATAGTGACATTGGCTCATAGTAATACACCAAGTATAAAATATTGAAGCTTTTACAGAAGCAAGGAGTACGAAAAATTATGAAGCTCAGATAAGTAGATTTAAATCAATCAAAGCTTGTTGAAGGGCTATAACTTCCATAGAAATAATCTTCCAAGGTTCTGCTCTCATGTACAAGATCTACACTTTGATCTGGACTACTGTTTGATCTGGAAAAATTGATTTTGGATAGTTAATATAAATAGTAGAAGTACTTTCAAGTTCACCAAAAGAAATAATTCAATTTACATTTTTATTATTATTTATTAATTTAATAAAATTATTATAAGATAAATAATCTTAAAAAAATAACATTAAAAATTAATTGTAATTATCTCATTATAAAATTCAAATAAATTGTTGTTTCAAATGTATGACCTTATCTAACACATGGACACAAAATATGCAAAGATCATAAACACCTCTGTCTTGTGGTATATAGAATTTAAATACAATCCTAAAAATTTGCTGAATTAGTAGAATTAATCACTCGTTAAGCTGGGACGGCTAACATGCTAAATCACATGTTTAATCTATGGAGGCCAGTGTACGAATTAATCACTCGTTAAGCTGGGACGGCTAACATGCTAAATCACACGTTTAATCTATGGAGGCCAGTGTACGAATTTTAAATCTGAAGAATCTAACCGTTTTTACAATTTTATTGTGAATTTTGATTCTTTTAGTATATAATGTTGATGGGTGGACCAAAAATGGCTAGATTTGACAAGTAAATACGGGTAATTTGCCCAACAAATTCCATTTGGCCATTAATCTTGAGAGATTCTTCCCATGGAATGGACAAAAATTTAATTTTGATTGTGGTTTTAGTTTATTCATAATTTCTAGCTTAAATCCAAATATGCTAACATTATACATAATGTTGGTGGAATCAAAAGCTCCCTAAAAAAACTAACAACAGTGTTATATTATTGACTAAAATATTTTCAAAATAGGGAAAAGGAACTCAGAAAAGGAAGATATTAAATTTTGGTTATGGTTAAATTTTTTATTATGTAAAAATATATTGAATTTAAAATTAACAATTCATTTTAAAAAGTATTTTAGGGTAATTTATAGAAATATTTTTTAGAAAAAAAATGCATAAAATATTATAACTTGTATTGGACAATGTTAAATTGATATTGGCTAATAAAGGGATCCAATCCTATATCCTTGATTTGGAGGAACTAATAAATTGAGAAATCTACATATACAATTTTTCTCCTGCATAATAATTGTGAAAATTAACTCTCAAATATATTTATTTATATTTTATTCCTTTTTTTTTCTACAAAGACTCTTTAAATTTGATAGAGAGAGCTTTTAAGAATATAATATATTATATATATATATATAATATCATTTTAATAATTTTCACATTATAAAATAGACATTAAAAAAATTTCATAAGTCAGTATTTTTTTGGTAAATAGTGGGTGCATTTAACTAATTAATCAGTCTACTTTATCATTATAACATATTTTATAAAAATAACAACTAATTTAAATTATATATTTCAAATATTATCAATCATATTAAAAAATTCATTGTTTCTTTATAATTTATATATATATATATAACACATTAATTTCACTAGATTAATTGCCTCTCAGAAATGGTGATGATTTAAGAAAATTACTAATTCAAAAACATGATGTTTATATGCAAAATGGAAGGAATCAGAGGCAAATTCTGCTTTCATGAAACTTTCTCTAAATATTACTAGAATTTCCATAATTTTCGAGGCAACTCCTCCGCCCCGTTAGACTAAGCGACTAATTTATAAAATAATATTAAATTATTTATTCTTTTATATTGCAACATTAACGGACCATCAACCACAAATTGTCCGCACCAATCTACTAGCGGCAAGGGCAAGAATGCTGGGCCTGCTGACAACAAACAAAATAACATAAAATATAGCAATCATTTTGGAAACCACATGGAAGTGGCAGTGCTCAATTGGAGTGTGGTGCAATTTTCTCCGTTTGATTTATTTATTTTATTTTTTGGGTTTTTTTACTCTAATGATAATGATAAGAGTTGGGAGCTCACAATCAACAAAAGAATGATTGATGCTTATGGAAGTAAATATAAGAACTTTCTTGTGTTATCCCCTTTCTTGCAACCCACATTGTCTAGTTTGTTGTGCATGGACTTATTGAACCTCTGATTGAAGGTCGAATTTACAAACATCATATCTTGCTCACATTTATTCCCCAAAGGTACCACTTGGTTTTTCAATGAGCGGAGTCCTATATTATGAGCGAGGTAGAAATACATAATTCTTAATATTTTCACCTGAGAAATATCCTCTTTTAAAAGAAAAACAAGGATAATACCAAAGTATCAGAAATCGCACTCCATATTTTGAAAATAACAATGATGAGATTCTATCATGGCAGCCATTTGACATAGATTTTGATTAGTACGTAAGTCACACTTTGCAAAGCCTTTTACAATCTAGCAAATACCATGCCATAAAAAATTACCAGAATAGCCTACCATACAACATGTGGATGCGAACCGTGGAAGCTAGGATTTGTTTCAGAATATCCAGGTTTTGAGGGTTTTTTTGTTGGAACTGTTTTCAGAATACTGAAACAGTTCCAACTTTCAACACATCAGGATCCATTTCCTATAACTGGAAACATATCCCAAATATCAGGAACCATTACCAGTTTAGGATCTAATCTCACTTGTAAATGAAAAAAGCAGAAAAAAGAAATTAATGATGCCGGAGGAAACGGTGGCAAAGAGCTTTTTCCCTGTGATGTAAAAAAGCAGGATTATGAGAGAGAATCAGATATCCCTTCCATTCTGTGCTCCTTCAGCAAAATGTATTGCAAGCTAGCCATTGAATGCGGCGTTTGACAGTTCATCAACTCTCCTATCATGTTTTCTATGTACACGTTGAAAGGTGATTTCATGAAACTTCCCAGCTGCGCCTATGATTTGATACAGAGTTGGTGTTGGTCCCAAGATGAAGTTTTGGTGTTTGAATGTGCCCTTGACCCGGTCTATTATCATATTTTAGTTTCCAAAGATTTATCATTTGAAGCTCCCCACCATCTTGTACAGGTAATGAAAAGTTTAAAATAATGTTGTTTTTGACTTGGAAACAGAGTAGCTTAGCTTTTAGCTTCATATAGTAGCATTGTTAGAGAAGTAAATGAAAGTAATTATTAGGTAAGTCTGCAGAACATAGAAAAGAACAAGAAAACATTTTACAGGAAAGCATGACAATAAGCAGAGGGGTACTAATACCATATAAAACCTTTAATAGAGTACTGAGAACATGTCTTTGAAGGCATAAAAGTTGTATTAAAGCAACTGAAACTTTTTCAACGGGGGAAAACACGACTGATGAGTGAACTAAACATTAGGAGCATGACTACTGCATTTCACTTTAACATATGGTCTACACATAGAGATGTGTTTGGTAGGTTATAACTAAACATATATATAATGAAAGTATTCGTTGGCTTCTAAACATATGTACAATAAAAGCATTCAATCACATATAGATGTCATTGACAATGAGCAGCTAATCATATATGCATGATGGGCCATTGCATCAGCAACACCAATTAGTGTTTATTGTGGTGCCAAACTGTGCGAGTTTTTCCTGCAATTGATGTCGCATTTTCTTGTGTGCATCCCTTTCATGGATGTGAATTGTTATCTTAAGTATTTTTCTTATTTTCTTTAACAACTCAATGGTTGGGCGCAAACGGTAAAGAGACAATAATTGTTGGGTCAAGATCCTTGTTTGCATATCTTCTAATGTAAGTTCTTGTTGCTGAATTTCTTGGCAATACTCATACAACATTTGTAGGTAGCCTGTATCTATACCTGTTGCCATCCAAAAAGGAAACATTGTAAGTGGCAATGGATGTGTTTGACGATTTTGTGTGAATATTTGAAATAAAATAAACGATTCCAAACCAATATAAAATCATATGAGGTTACATGTAATAGCAAGCCAATGTATGTGAAACTTGGTTATGTAGTGAGTGGTGTTTACCATGTGGGTAATTCTAGAAGACAGGTTGTACAATTGGCTAGAGTGTATTCTCCCGAATAGATTTTGATGCGAGCAATGATTCATCTTGCTGTCTACGCTTAAGATATGGATTCTTGTGCATTTGTGCAATGCGTGAGAATGGGAATGCTCGATTGATGTGAATGTCTGCCAATGACCACACTCTTGAAATTGTAGTGAACGTTAGCCCTTGGTGTTTTTTGGTGCCGATGTCTATTGTTGCTTTGTCTAATGTCATTCCTTGTGACTTGTGTATCGTTAAAGCCCATGCCGTTTGAAGTGGTATCTAACGGCGTGTACCCCTTGTGATGGGAGAAATGAGTACATATGTTGAGTGTGAAATGTCCCATAGTGTTCCTTTGTATTGTCTAAAGTCGACAACTGCAAAGGATGGTAATTCTGGGGGCTTTGAGCCAATTGAATAAAATATTGAGATGACCTTCCCAAGTGCACCATTGATGAGGCCTGCATGTACCCATAAGTTGCTGGTGAGCATAAATTTTTGTTCATTGCATAAGAGCACTTTTGCAGGCAAATGCTCATCTTCTGTTGTAGTAGGAGTTTTCTGCCTTTGTTGTTCTGCAGAGCAAAGCACTACTGGGATGTTCAATTTTTTAAGCATTTTCCTATTATGCAAGACAACTAAGTTGTTTGTTGCATAAAGGTGCATGGATTCTTCAAATGTGCATTTCTCTTCATGTGTAAGCGACGAACTTGTTCTTGACATTAGGTGTTGCCAATCTTCAAGCGTAGATATTCCATTTCTGAGATTTGTGAGTATTTGCCGGAAAGAAACCTGGGACGGGCTAGCTCCTTGTTGACGGAAAACGGTTGAAAGTGTTATGAATATGTCGAAGCTGCGCCAAAGTGCAGTGCCACGTGATGTCCCAGCGTAGAAAGGAATGTCTTTTACAGGTGGTAGCTAGCCTAAATCTCTGACAAGGATAATTGAGAGATTACCAAGTGGTGCATTTCGGTGAAAAGGGAATGCCTCTCTTAGATGATCGTCAATGCGAGAAAGCATTTTTGGACCAATGAAGCTCATTTCATCAATGAGAATGTATTCTACATGACGGAGTTGCTCTTGCAATTATAGGAGTGGTTGGCCTTTGAGAGGATGCATTGTTTGGATAGGGATACGAAGTGCAAAGTGAATTGTGAGGGCATTTATGTTGAAAGCTGCAACGCCGGTTGGTGCAAGTAACAACAAAGGGTTTTTGTTTGCTGGTGAGTTTTCCACAAATGCTTGGTGCAGGCATTTAATCAAATGGGATTTTCCTGTCCCAGTTGTTCCTTGTATGATGATTTTGCATGGGGGTTTTGGTGAAGGGGTTTTAAAGTGTGAAAAAATAGTGGTAAAAGCTATGTTTTGGGTAGGAGATAATGTGTGATCTTGGGGAAGGTTGAAAAAGAATAATGTTGGTTTTGAATGGTTAAGCGGTTGAATTCAATGAAATTTATGGCAATTTCTTGCAAGTGGGGAGGGATAGTATTATGTGACTAATGGCATTGAAGTCGTTGTAGCCAATCATGTCGAAGTCATCAATTGCAATATTGTAACCTGGGTGCAGCTGAGAGAGGATTTGCCATTCATTCATCTGCATGGAATCAGGAGGGGTGTGCGGGGTAGTTTGATCTTCAGTATGTGGGGTTTGTGGGTTCTCAATTTCTCGATGGACATGCCATGGTGTATATGTACCCTTTTTTTGTTCCTAATGTGCAATAATTTTTGCATCAGTTGAACCAATATCATTGGGGAGTGTTCGGAAGGGGAAATACAATAGTAATTCACTCCAGCAAAAGGTGGCATAAGAAGGATCATCAAAGGAAGGAATGACATTGTAACGAGGCAAGACATGTACAATCATTGGAGGGAATATGTGTTTCCATTGGTTTTTTCTCCACTGGGCAGAATATGACCACGAGCGTGCAGCTTCAAGTAGGGGCAGTGATTCTAATGAGACAGGCCTGTTCATATATGCAAGGATAAAGTTTGGTGTCGAACCGGGATTCTCAGTATCTTGTGAAACACGTTTGAAAACAGTCTTGTTGACATTCAAAGAATGAAATGTACGGCTGCAGAGAGAGAGAGGTAGCTTTTGTAACATATGACATATTTCTTGTGCACCAATGTCTCTATCTGCAATGGTTTCTGTAAGGAGTTTTCGAATGACAGCAACAGTAGGTGCTTCTGGAATGGCACTTTGTGATAGTCGTGATAGCCTTTGACAGTAGCTCTCAGATCTTGTTTCTGCTTTTGCTGCATACTTTGAAATATATTTCAACACAACATAGCGAGAAAGGACTGGTTGGCAATCAACATTTGCTCTCCAACCAGAGAGTAGATCAGCATTGTGAATATTCAATCTTTCATCATTGCGAGCAAGGAAGTAGGTTTTATGACCTTTATCATCAACGAAAAGTGAAGAAGTGGACTTCAACTCCCACGGTACTCCATATCGGCAGTTAAGTATAGTTTCTTTCTTACGAAGACAAGAAGATTCATGACACTTTGTATGACGTTGAATGCAGTTGACGAGCTCTGTATAGTCTTCAGAGTGATTGGACGTGAATATTGATGTTGTGTCAAGAAGACATGGGTTATGAATTGTTGATTGGTGAAGCGGAATATTTTGGTGTTCTGCCTGACATGGATTCCAGGCAGTTACGTAGTGGTTGAAATATTTCTGTGCATTAGCAACTTCTAATGCATTGTCCTAGTCAAGTGTGTCCATGTTTGGTGCATTTTACAGCCAGAGGAAGCCATGAATGTGTGCAGATCCTCTATGTTGCCATTCGTATCTGAATATAATATGAAGGTTACATTTGGTTAATACATATATATGCAATGTATAAAATCAATGTAGAACGAAATGGATATTAAATAATACCTGCACCAGTAGTCTACTGCATGGAGGACTTTTTGCAGGATTTCTTCGAGGAAAATTGTAAATCTGCAATTTATATATTGGGCTGCTAGATGTGGGTTTTTAATTATGTTTTGAATTTTCCATTGGAAGTGGTTGACTGAATTGGAAGGAACACTGGTAGGCATGATCGTGTGCAAGTCATGTCATTTAGTATTAGCTGCGCTGAGAGTGAAAAAGAATGTCGGGCTTCCTATTTGTGTGATCATGTCAGTCAGCTCAGATCGTCATTTGTTCCAGAAATACCGTGTTCCTCATAGGGCTGAACCGAACCACATTATTTGCTCTGGCAATCTTGAATCTAGAGAGTCACGAAGACACTAGCGTAGGTCTGAAACCATTGTTGGCAAGTTCTTCTCAATGGACTTCTTCACGAAAACACTAGCAGTTGCTTGGCTACGGTGGCACATTAGAATGTTATAAAGATAGTAGCAGAATCTTGGGTGTTGGCCAAATCGGTTATCATGGTAGTGCAGCAAGTGTAAAGCATATTCATGCATCTCAACTTTTGTAAGTCTTGGTTGCATGATCATTGTAATGCCTGTAGGGAAGAGTGTGGGGAATGCCGTGGCAAAGAGGGCGATGGTGTTGTATTCATTTATAGCAGTTAAAGATATTGGAGGCCAATCGATAGAGCTTGTTGAATTTGAATGGGTCAAGTGCTAATAGTTACAAATGTGCTCAAGCTCAGTACATGAATTTGGGAGTATTGGAATGAAAGAAGAGGGTTGGATTTATAATGGAAGTAGCACGACATCAGTATCATAAGTAGAATCAATAGTGGTTTGATGGGGTTCAAAAGAGGAGGTGGTTACATTATGGAGAAGAGAAGAAATATCTATAGGGTGATCTGGTAGCGCAGAAATTGCAGATGAATTGAATTGAACATCACAGTAGTAAGGGTCATTTTTTTTTTTTATTCAAGGGCTGCAAGGACACGTGATTTGCAAACAAAGAATTCGTAAGCCTTTTTAGATGGATTTTTCCTTTTCACAATGAGGATGTCTAAGTCAGAAAGCATTCGGGGTAAGTATTTGGCAATAGTGGTGATGTCTTGAGGGAAGCTAATTGTATGGCCACTATATTTGTATTGACCACCACGGGCATGAGTGACTTGTAGAATGGGGTTGACACGTGCAATGAGCATTTCTTCAACTTGTGTTAATTTTTGAAGGACATAGGGTTGTTCTCCAGGGTTCATGTTGTTCAGTTAAGAAAAACAATTGGTATATTTAGATGATGCACAACGAAAACAAGAAAGTCTACCGTGGAAAAGCTTTGTTTTCATTCCTAGGTATGATTCCTTGCATATTGTGCAAACATGCATGGTAGAAAGTCCATCAATCCTTTCTCGAAAGCGACGGTGTTATTCATTAAGGGGAGGATTATATTGGATTTGATGAATGTGAGATGGGTTGGTTTGTATAGTTGAGAGAGCATTTGAGGTGGGAAGGGAAGTAGAGGAAGTAGTAGGGTTGTTGTGGTTTTCATAAAGTAGTCACCGTCGTACATTTATTCTATCCTTTTGATGTGCATAAAGAAGACGTCGCCACTCATTTTTGTCTGCGTTTTGATTGTTTTTTGGCATATCTAAACAAGTGCAAATAATTATTGTTAGTTTTCATAAATGAGTAGTGCATGTTTGGAGAATGTATTACAAGTTTTAGAATTAACTTTTTTTATTTGAACATAGAATTAAATTTTTTTATTTCAACATCGGTGAAGGTAGGTAGATTAAGTAGAAGGAAAAACATGCAATTAGGAGTACTATAAAATCATATGTTATTTTGGCATCTATTATTGAGAGGAGAGAAGAAAGATAACCAATATTTTGCCCCCTTCTTCTTCATTCTTTTTTGACAAGTTTGAACAATAGCATGAATAGATTAGCAAGCAAGAGATCAATGTATAGCATGTAAACAATGAACGGGAAACGTATGTAGTAACTCTTTACAAATGTTGATATCTATATTATGTAAAATGAAAAGGGTAAACATACATATTTTGGAATAACTAGAAGAGAGTATTTGCAGCGACAGTGTGCATCATAATAGCATGGGTGTATAATTTACAACAATATGAAACAATGAGTTGTGAGGAAATGTTTGTTTATGTACAAACAGTAGTGTTAGAAGAGACCCTAAAAAACATTTCAAAGGCGGCGAACAATAGGTCGTTTTGAGGTGGACATTGCTTGAATGTCAGTGAGTGCTTCCTTGCATGCAGAGGCATATTGAATTTCTTCTGAATTGATCAGTATTGGTTGCAAGCGCTGAACACCGTTGAAGTAATCTACTTTAATGGAAAGTGTTAGCAAGAAGCCGCGTCCTGAAATTCGGCCACAAATTTCCTGCAGATCAGTTCGTTCAATAGAAAGAAGGAACAGGTCTTTTGCCGTGATGCCATGAGCTCATTCCCTGCATCATTGAAAGTTGTGACGTTCTGTAGGTGCCTGGTGTGGTCATGTAGCTCAATTTTAAGTTTGTAATGGTAGTCACATTCTGGGAAGTCACCGTTACATTTTGTACAATGCCAAAGATTGTTAGAATGCTCCACAACCTTCTTCATGCATTGTTTTCCATTGAAATCTAATGGACATGCTAGAAAGTAGAAGTCGTCCATATGAAGAGCAGTTATTGTTGCTCGAACTGAAACCCATATTGCTTTATCGGAGGTTTGCATGCCAACAATTTCATGAAATGTCTTTCGTGGTAGGGCACGTTTCGAAGCAACACCATAGTTTCTACTCAAAGATGGAGAAGAAGAGCTATAACATGTTTCATGGAACCAAGCATGTAGTTGGTGAGTTTCTTCAACTTGTGGATTTATGACGAGAGTGCTTGTTGATATCGTCCCTATTGTGGTGCCACTAAATTCAAATACACAACCTCCTTTGATTGCAAGGATTGGTGGGTTGTCGAAAGAGTAGAATTCAAAAAGGTTTTGTCCTATATAGTCACAATGGTCTCCCCATAATGTTACATCAATGTTAAAACCCGACTAGTCTTTTAATATGAGTGTTTTCCTTAATGTTTCACTTCCGTCTTTTCGTCAAATTGTTGATGCAAGTGAAGTGGAGGTAACAACACCAATGACATCCACATTCGTATTTGGACTTGCACTTTTTATTTCAGGAATAGTATTGAAGTGAAAGCTCTAGTAAGGAAACGTTGGATCATCTATGGAAATGGATTGATAATGGAAGCAGCAAACAAGTAAATTTTCCATTTGTTCTTGAGGTGGTTGTATTTTGGATTTGCTTCTTTCACTGTGCCATTTGAAACAATGTATAGCTGCCCAACTTGAATTAGATTGTAAAGAGATTCGGCCAATTAAGTAAATGCAGAAAGGTGGATCTCTTCCTTATCACGATTGATAAGGTCAAATCCAAAAACTTTTCCTGAGCCTCGCACGTTGTTGTAAGTCTTCAATGATGTTTCTGCATATGCTCTACCTTGGATTGACCAATGTTTTTGGTAAGGACTGAGTGTCATGAATGGAATTGTTGTAGTTGTTGCCATAATTGGTGGAGTAACTACAGAGGGAAACATATCTTCTGCTGATGAAGAGCTAAACTGGGATGTACCCACCTTTGCATGTAGTAGTGTCGATGAGTCCTTCGTCAATGTTGCTGAGCACATCACAACTGCAAGCTCAACCACTCGGATGGACCTTATGTAAACAAATGAGAAATGAATTAATGAAGATTCCATTTTCCTTTTCGTAATGCAAGAAGCGTTTAGAAGGAAAAAAATAAAAGAGGGTAACTTCAAATGTTGGGCCTTACGAGGAGTTTTGAAGCACTGTGCAAGCTACTTTTTAAAGCAGAATTATCGAGCCAATTTGGATGTCTCCAGATACAACTTGTGGGCTATATGCGGATGGTAGCAAAGTCTTGTGTAGATGTGTTCCATTAGATAGAGTAATGTGGAAGTGTGAGGATGTCGTTTTTAATGAGGTAACAGAACCAACATCGATTATCTAAAGTAGTGGTTGAATCTCAGTGGAACCATTCAGCAACAGAGGAATGGCATTCGTTGTCAAGTCTATCTCCATAATATTAATAAGAGGATTCTTTTTCCCGTGATAGTAGTACCTGCAATTCATAAATTTCACCACAACACAAAATTCTAGTAAAAGAAGATGTGATGTGAATGCGGAATCTAATCTAACAAGGCTAACTTTTGATGGTGAAACAATAATAAGGGCACAACCTAGAGGGGGAGGAGAACAACCTCTCATATTAATCACCCAATGTAGGCCACATTAACAAAATGTCTGTTAATAAGATTCGATGACAAGGTACATATTGTGCAAATTTGGAAGTACCTCAAGCGACTCAAAGATCCTTGTAGTCTTAAAGTACCTTTAAAACATGTATGAAATAGGAACATTTGCCAACCATGCCTAGTATTGATCCTTTCAGCAATATTCTATTCGCACATGATATGCGATCCTTGTAGGAAAAATCCACATGTTTCTTACACAACGTAAAACCCATTAAGAGATGCATTTCAATCAAGGCATTTGCCATGTATTTCGCTCACCTAATTTACCCTTTGCAAACCCCTTTTAAAGGCTGACTGGACTCCTTATGGCTTGGTAATAATATTTTATAAGTGGTTCATATTAGTAGGCCTTGGAGGTAGCCACATAAAGTGCCCACATTTAGGGAAGGCAGTGTGAGACCCATCACTTGGAAGAAGTGTGCTTCTTTTGTGAATCTTGTGCATAATTCATGATATTTTAACTATTTTATGAACAATCCACAATTTTTTTTTATTATGCTATATTCGGTTGTACTCACTGTGCTTGTGCAATTTTGCACCTTATAGGGAATCACTTTCACTAATATTCTCTAAAACTATTAGGAAATTTGTTGGAGAATATTCAGTGGTGTCCTCAGGGCCATCAAACATATGTTGAATAGTGGCCATTGCATATGACAAACACGCTATTCAAACACTATGTATAGCTTTCAATAAATTCATGAGTCTGATGCATGAAAGGGTAGAGCTATTGAATCTGAAAGTTCACACATTCCTTCAGTCCAAGCATTTGCCATGTATTTTGCTCACTTAATAGTGTAGTATCTCTACAATTTGAAACCTGTTGAGACACACAGCTGAAGCAAACCAAGTCAAAATCAACCACGTGGAATCAAGAAAATATGCAACAAAATAACAATGGAAAAAAGATGTAGCAGGTCATAGAAGATACAATTGTCCTTCAATCATATTAATATTTCATGCTCTATGCCCAAAAATCCCTTAAAATTTCCTATAGTTTCCAAACTGTGGCTACTCTTAACAATAGTCCTAACCTTTCATATAAGGCACAGGTTGGACTGCTCGTAGGCAAGTTCACAGATTGATCAATCCATTTCATTGATATAATAAAATATTGTCTCAGGCTAGACGAAATGTGCCCAATGGAAAAGCCATGGTCTAGAAGACTGAGTCCTCCTTTTAGTGATTTGCTCAGCCAACTCTAGGATAGGAGCACCCATTTCTTTGTCATGCTAGGCCCTTGTCATAAGAATTTTTTAAACATGTCTACCATTTTCTGACAGATCGTTTTGGGGATAGCTTGACTGGTAAGCTGGTATATCGGGATGGATTGAAGCACTGATTTTAGTAGCATGATGTGGCTTGGGGATTCAGTGCCCTGAATGTTCAATTTTGCATTCTCCGTTGAATCTTTTCCACCAGGGTTCTCCAGTTGGCCACTCTGTTTTGCTGGTCATTTAACTGGATTCCTAAATACTTTGTAGGGAATTTCCCAATTCTAAATCCCATGGTTCTTGCCAGGAAGGCTTAGGAGGATGCAGGGGCATTGAAGAAATAAATATTCGATTTCTCTTTACTTATCTCTATCCCAGAGGCACTTGTAAAATCTGTGAGAATTTCCATTATTTCTTTTGCTTCTTTGAGCGCTTGTCCATATAGCATGAAGTCATCAACAAATTGCTGGTGGGTTAGAGGGAGATCATTTCCCTAGATACTTAGGCCCTTAAATTGGTCACTGTGTACTTTAGCTTGTAATAGTCTACCTAGTCCTTTAGCTACGAGGATAAATAGGAACGGAGATAGCGAGTTGCCTTATCTGGGCCTTCTGGATGCATTGAAAGCTTCTATAGGTGAACCGTTTAGTAGTATTGATAGAACTGGCATAGTTATCATTGACATTACCCAACTTATCCATCTGTCATCGAAGCCGAATGCCTTTAGGATTTTTTGGAGGTATCTCCAATTTAGTTTGTCATATACTTTGGCTAAGTCTAGTTTTATCAACATCCCTTTGGTTTTTGAATTTTTCAGTGAATGTATTGCTTCTTGTGCTACCACTATGCCGTCTGTTATTTGTCTGCCTTTGACAAACCTTGTCTGCTCCTGGGATATCATCTCAGCTAGCATTGGTTTCAGTTGGTTCACCATTATTATGGCTAAGATTTCATATATAACTTTACAGAGTGCTATAGGTCAGAATCCTTGTGGTTTTTCCGAGTGCTTCATCTTTGGTATCAGGGCCAGGAATGTGGCGTTCAGGGCCGAATGCATTCTTTTGGTGCATTTGGATTCTTCTACTGCATTCACTATGTCTTGGCTCATGAAGTTCCACGTAGCTTGAAAGAATTTTGAAGTGAATCCATCAGGCCTCAGTGCTTTATTCTTTGCCATCCTTTTTATTACCTCTTCCACCTCCGCTTCTATTATGACTCTTAGGAGAGCCAAATTTTGATCTCTAGTTACTAGTTTGGGAATATGTTGATTGATTTTGCAAATGTTGTCCTCCCTTCTAATATTTGGCTCTTTTAGGAGCCTTTAAAAATGTTGTACCAGCAGATTCTCCATTTCATCTTTCTGAGTTGGCCTGTTGCCTTATTGATCCTTTAGGGAGAAGATTCTATTTTGCTATCTATGTTGTACCATTGCTTTATGGAAGAATTTCGTGTTTCTTTCTCCTTCTTGTAGCCATCGGATTTTTTATTTTTGTTTCCAAAGGATTTCCTCTTGTTTTCTCCTTTCTTCCAACTTATTTATTACCAATCTTTCCTCTTTTTCCGTCTCTTCACTTCTTCCTTCCTCTATGATTTTCTGTTGTATTTGTTTCATCTTTATCTGGAGTGTTTCTTTTTCCTTCTGGATGTTTCCAAATTCTTCTCTGTTCCATTTATTTATTCTTCCTTCTAAGTCTTTTAATCTAAGTTGGAGGGTGTGCATTTGGTTTCTTCCTTCCATCCCCGTCTCAGTCTCCTTCCACCAATTCTTCATTTTATCGTTAAAGGTGGGATCTCTTAGCCAGAATGCCTCAAACCTAAAGGGTCTATTCTGGTTCTGATGATTCATAGCTATTTATAATTTAATGGGCCAATGGTCCGACCCTAAACACGGGTTGATTGTTGCTTCATAAAAAATATATTTTCCATTGAAGTGTTATGTTTCTAGGAATCTGTCTAACCTGGATGCTATTTGTCTGCTACCTCCTCTTCGGTTGTTCCACGTATATTTTTCATTTATGGCTGGGATATCTACCAGTTTTAGTTCTACTTGAAGGTCCCTGAACCTCTCCATCTCTAGCTCTTCTCTTTGCAGACCCCCTTTCTTCTCCTCTATTGATGTTGTCAAGTTAAATTCCCCTGCTATCATCCATAGTTTCTCCTCGTGGAGTTTTCCAAGCTGTTGTAGTTGGAGGAGGAAGCTTCCTCTTTCCGCAGGGGTATGAGGGCCATATACTGCAGATACTAGAAACCATTCTCTATTTCCAATTAGCTGGAAATGTCCCGTGAGTATTGTTTTCATGCCTATCCAGTAGTCTACCGTAATCTCTACATGTTTCCATAGTATTACTATACCTCCCGCACTGCCTTTCGCATCTATGGACATGCATTCATATTTCGGTTTTATTTTATTTAGGATTTCCTCCATTTTCCTTCCTAAAATTTTTATTTCTTGTATCAACATTAGTTGAGGTTTTTCTTTTCTTAACCTTTTCGCTAAGTGTCTCTATTTTCCTTTACTATTAAGGCCTCTTATATTCCAAGATGTGATTATCATTAGGGTGCTTGGCTGGTTTGGTGGAATACCGCCAATAGTGGTACTACCCTCCCTGTATTCACTAACATTTCTCCCATGATCTGTATCGATTCCTATAGGTTTCTTCAACCTCTTTTCTTTCCACCTTTTGTTTTGCTCTGATGGTCTTGAGCGTTGTCCTGTTGAAGGCCTAGTTGTTCTAACAGTTCCACATTCCCTTGTCCCTGTTTCACTTGGTACTGTTGAAATGTTTCTCTATATAGTCTTTTCTGCTCTTTTGGAATGAATCTTTCGTCCAGGTGTCTCCACTCATTTAGTAGTTTCCTCAGCACCTCTTCTTCTAAACTTAGTTCTTCTCCTCTAATTGTGCCTATTTCCATTATAGCATTATCCATCTTCTCCCTCTCTTCCTTTTCCTCCTTCTCTATCAGTTCGCTTTGTGCTTTCCTCTTGGGTTTTGATTTTCCTTGGCTTGTGCTGCTTTCCTTTCCTTTTCCCCTTGATAGTCCATTGTTTGGGTCTCATTATTATCTTCTTCTTCTTTTAATAGGACTTCAAAGCTATTTGTATTGTTTGGTTGGGCTTGTTGTTCTTTCTTTCCTTCGCTGGTATTCTCTCTTGTTTGTCTTCTTTTGCTTTTACCTTCTTGAAACCCTTCCTCGTCTTCTTGGTTTTTCCTCTGCTATTTGTTCCTGCGCTCCTCTACTTCTATATTGAGTGGGCATTCCTTAAATAGATGTCCATATTCGTGACATCTTCTGCATCTAAATGGAATATGTTCATAGTCAAGTGTTTACTGCCAGACCTCTTTGTGATACTCTAACTCAACTGTGTCTGGAATAGGGTCAGCTATATTCATGTAAACACATATTCTAGCATATGAAGTGTATCTTCCTTTTTTTGTCATTTTTGCTATTTTGAAAAAACTGCCTATCGTGTTTCCTATGCCCTCTAGGATCTCCGAGTCCCAAAAGTCCATTGGAAGGCCAAATAACCTAACCCATACCGGGGCTGCCAAGAATTTTTCCTTGTTTGGGTTATAACATTCTTCCCGGTATCTCATAAACAATCTGACATTATAACGAAAGTAAGAGCCATTCTCAAAAACTTTTTCTTTATCTTGCAGGTTCGAGAATATTACCGTGAAGAAGCCTCTTGCTCTCAGCTTTATCTTGATGTGGCCTCGAGGTTGCCATTTTTGCTGGATCCATTTGGTGAGATCCTTTTCCGTCGACCATACTCCAATGAACTTGCATATGAGTGTGTGGTCTTTCATATAGCTTTTGTTTCGCTCCAGTTTGTTCATCGGGATTATGAATCTTGGTTTCTTCGTCGCACGTGGTAAACATTTGCCTCTGTTTCCTGCCTGCCATCATGCTCCAAGGACATGTCCTGGTTTTCTTGTTTCTCCCACCTGATTACTGGTGTTCTGGCCTTCCTTTGTCGTCGCGTCTCGATAGGAGGCGATCTCTCCCCTCCTCTCCTCCTCTGTCATTTTCTTATAAAAAAATATTAAAAATAGAAATAATGAATG
>APFE030638012.1:19834-33850 GCA_000404065.3 Pinus taeda
AAAATCTCAATTGCATTTTTAATTTGGGTATTGGTTAACTTTTACGCAAACATATGCTTCTACAATTGTAACTCTTCTTACTTAGAGTATTTTACTAAATGACAAACTCATGACTCCTATAGATATTGTATCAAGCAAACTTCAAATTCAATTTGGGTAATGCAACTCTCATATATGACCAAGCGGGCTTCTATGGTTCAGTGTTGTTACATTTCATAAGGCTCACTAACTAGTTTATACGATTTTCTCAATAATTATGCTTAAAAAGCAACACCAAGGGAATTAAGAGAGCAGAACAGAAAAACACATTGTTTTCATTCAAACATACAACTACTGAAAAACAATTTAAAAAAGGTAGAGACTCTTTAAGTCACGTAAAATCCCTCAAGAATCTCAGTTGTACATATATTGATGCACAGTATGGATGAAGCACATTAAACATGGCAAATTTTATGGTGTATGATATATTAGAGCTACAGAAATATTAATTATGTTTTGATTTATCAAACTTTGATTAGATTCCTGGTGAATGAATGTTTTATAGGGTGGTTTCTAGTCTATTTTATTATATTCCAATTTTCTGGAATCCTGTTGAATAATTTTTTTTGCAAGTATTAACAATTTAAATGTTTCTGCTTGAAGTACTACCCAGCTGTATGAACTACACAGCTTGTCAGAGCTTCATAGTGACAATGGTCTGCACTGTCCATTGTGAATAGCTACAGGGATTTACGATTCCAACTGTGAAGGAGAAAATATTTCTAAAGAAAAAGGTGACCCACTTAAGAGGCCAGCTTCATGAATAGGTTCTTCAACAGTTTTGTAAGTTCAATGGAAGAAGATATAACTCAGGCATTTGAGGAGGTCATGGAACCGTACATAGAATCAGTTCACACGCAGAATTTGGCAATATTTGACAAGCTGAAAGATGGGATCCCACATAACATGTTGCAGAGGGATCTGTGCAATGAATAAGAAATCAACAATATCAGTTAATGAGGATCGTTGGAAGATCAAAGATCTTAATGATAGGACTGGGCATGAACATCCTACTAGTCACATATATTTTCAAGTGCATTCTCTAGAAGAGAACATTGGAACAGTAAGCACATCTGAATGTTCAAATGAAAACAAATGTGTTGAAGAAGCTATACAAGAGGATAATCCAATCCCCCTTTTTTCGCAAAGAATTTAAGGCTGGAAAAGACATTCTACAACGCAAAAATTGAGATAGTAAATGCTAAGCTGTGAATGTCTCTGATTATTCTGTTTTCATCTGCTCAAGATGAACATTTTGTTGAAGTTGAAGAAATTTGTATCCACTCGGATAATCTGTAACCACTCTGATAATGAGCTATGCTTTGTGCATGTGCCCAGCATGGGTTAAACCGAATACTAATCACTCTCAACTTTAAATTACTTCATATCATACTTTCAAGTATAGGAATATTTCACTTACTTGTGTGATACTATCAGGTAGCCACAATGTGTCCAAAATTGCCTGATTAAACTTGTCCAAATTTTCTCCTTGATCCCAATCAAGGTCATGAAGCTTAAAACCCGTTATAGATATTTTATTGTGTAGAGGAAAAAATGCACTTTTTCTGGACACAACCAAGACCTTATGATCACTCCGAGGCAAGAAATATGATTTAAGTATTCTTTCAAGCGATGATAACATAGGATGCCCTTCAGCGAACCCATTTTCAGATTTATGGTAGGCATATTTAAGCAAAGAATAGGGAAGTTTTATAGAATCTTCCAAAAACTCTATGCTTTGAACCAACTCTATCAAATAAAAATATGCTACCTGAACACCATAGAAACAAACATCAAAAGTTGTCTTCTATAATATATGCATAGTGCCTAGTCCTCTCAAAGTTGTATCATATTTCAAGGAACCTATTTTGGGAACCCTGTCCTTGATCAAACTCATTAGATCTACTTGATTAAAATGTAGAATACAAAGCTTTTTTGGAAATGTATCTACTATTCTTTTTAGCTCATTATCTAACTCATAAACCATTTCATAATCTGTTCGAATGCAATCAATAATGTCTATGACAGATTTGGACATCTCAATATGATGAAGTTGTATCATGTTCTTTTGACAATAAAAATCGGATGAAATAGTATTTGAGAATTCATTGAGATTGGTATGCAAAGAATTTTGCATGCTACTTGTTTCTTTTGCTGAAGGATCTCCACATCTTACAGAACTTCTTTTCACATTCAAGTAAAATGACAGTCAAAAGTACAAATTAAACTTTTGGACACCAGCTTCTTAAACGGGACAGTTTTGAGTTCAGGTCAACCCTGTGTTGTATATCACTAAGGTCAGCAATAGCCCTGGAAGTTGAAATGCATACAAAAATGTTGGTGCAAAAGTCCAACTTTGGGAAGCATCAGATGGTTTCCTTGCACTCTGCCATATGTTCACAATAGTGCTAAAGCAGGACTTGATATCCCAAAGAAAGGTAATATATATTTTCATTGGCAATCAATCATCCTTCTCAATACGTTTCATTTATTCATAATTAATTCTCGGGTTCAAAATATGTGCTCTTGAATCAGCCCTCATTTCATAGACTTCATTATTTATGCTCGTCTTTTCCAATTTATATACTAAAGTTTGGAAGCGGCCACTTATAAAGAGAGATGATATGCTAAAGGAAGATAATGATGTATGAATGAATTGAACTATTATTATTGCCTTTGGAAGACCTTTACAGGATCCAAAAGCAGAGTGCAGAAGATTTATATAGCTCTATATAACTGTATAAGATACGTGATGTGCAAACATGAAATATAAATCTCAAATTAAATTGTCAATTAATAAATTTAGTAAACTATTTCTTCTCTGCCAGTGATAGAAAAAATATTTTTTTTCCTGCATTCGAATAGCTCCATGAGAAGCTTTCTACATGCTTGGCTGGAAAATTTAGTAACTATACAATTCCCTAAGATGAAATTGAAGTTGATGTGAAAATCATAAAGTTTCTTGTGATGGTATTTCTCATGCTAAGGAAATATATAATCGGGGAAATCTATGCAAATGCCTAAACTATTCGTCAAAGTTGCATGTGTGGGAAATTAGTTTTCTCTGATTTATGAACAAAAATGAGTTTGTTTTTGCAACTTCAATCCATACGAAGATTATTTAGTTCTTGAAATTCTATTCTATCATCTTGTTCGATATATCTCTTTTTCAACATCTTTCAATCCATTTGTTGAAATCTCACACTGCAACACTCAAAGCCTTTGTATACTTTCAAACACTCACTTCATAATAAGGCAGTGACATTGTTTCATTATCAGGTTTAAAGGTACAGGGTGACAATAGTACTTTATCGAGGGAAACAATTAAACGTGACCTTATGTCAAGAACATTGCAAGTTAGCAATATCAGTGCGTTGCTTACATTGGAGCAATCGCATTAGCTTTTTAGTTACTATGGAACTCTCATTGACTTCATGCTAACAGATTCAAAAGAATTTCTTTATGTAGAGTATTCCGAGCCAGAAGAAACCTAGGGTGCTTTGTCATTAAACGATATGGACATTGGTGGGCAACGTTTAAATGTTGATATGAAAAAATTAGTGCCTCCAAAGATGGTAACATCTGCTTCTAATGCAAGTAGAAATACTGCTCAAACAGGCTCTTTGCTGGTGATGATGCACCAAGCAGTTGCCATGCAGCAATTGCAGTTTCAACAAGCATTGATGATGCAACAGGCATTGGCATCATAGCAGGCTGCCAGCAGGGCAGCAACAGTAAAATCTGCTACTGAAGCAGCTGCTCTCTGAGCTGCAGAAATAAGCAAAAGGCTCAAATGAGAATTTGTTAATAAAGAGGAGTAGGAACCTAGGAAAACGAGAAGGCAGGTTGTTCCAATGTTTATTTCTGCATGTCATCAATTGATGCTAAAGTCTCAGAATTCTAGGCCTTAAACCCTTCATTTCTTTGAGATTTTTCATCCCCAATTTCCCACAAACGCTGAGAATTTGTGGCAACAGATGGGTAAAATGCGTAAATTAATGCTAAAATCCTCCACAAAACCCCTTCAAACTTTGGAATGCAATTCCTAGCTCGAAATTTGAGATATAATGCTGACAATTCGAAATAATTTTACCTTGGGAATGAAAGGCATGCTATTCCCAGCCAGTTGCACCAGATAATTAATATTTAGTGGGCACTGCAGTGCAATTCCAAGGCGAATGAGTCTTCTTCTAAACCTCTCAAACTTCTCACTAAAAACCTCCATGATTTAGAGCTTCGGGCTTTTCCTCCTTGTCCTCGGCCTACAATCTCCCGGCATATACTATTAAAAGTGGTTGGTCATAATGGGGGTGAGGAAAACCTCCAGGATTTAGAGCTTCGAGCTTTAATGGGGGTGAGGATGGGATAAAACTGAACATGTTTTTCCCTTATACTAACTGCCAAAAGAAAAAGCCCTAATTTTGAGCATTGTTCGCAGTCCAAAGTAGAGAGTGGCTTTCTGGAGCCTGTTCACTACCAAGAACCCTGAAAGACAAAGTGCTTTGGATCAAGTCGTGAACAGTGTGGCGGCTGGGAAAATTGTAGGAGGGTGAAGAAATTAATATTACAATCACTAGTATGCAAAACTTCAGACAAAATACCATTTTCATTGCTATTCAAGGGCTATAGAGAGGCATTCAACAGAACCTAAAAAGATGAGATTCATTGAAAGAACTGTATGCAACAAAGATTCGCATTACATTTACCTAAAGGGCTCTAGCGCTTCGCCGTATTTTCTATATGTATTCTGAAAACAGCTCCGGCTCACGAACTCTAGCTCCTTTCATGAGATTGTCAAATAAGGCTCGTCTGTCAGTTTGAACATTGCCATATTTTGTGGGATTGTCAAACAGGGTTGTCTGTTTGTTGATGAAGTTTGATACAAGAAGGCCGACGGTAAGGTCATGGAAGCACGGAATAAGCACATCTTAATTGGTCGTGCACTACAGAACAAGGTTTTCAAAGCACGAATTTGTTGATCGGCACCACAGAACAGGGTAATTTGTGTGCACCGCAGAAGATCCTTACATCCTCAGTCATGGGAAAAAAACTTGTTAATAAAATAGAGTTTACGCCTCAAACCTGAACTTTATATCACTTTGTACCCACTTCAAACTCTTGTTCACAATACTTTAAGTCTCAGAACAAGAAGGGACTTCAGGTCCAATCCCATTATTATAATGTTGCAAATTCCAATTCACATATACTCTTGAGCTGCTCAGCTCAAAGCAGATTGGAATGGCCATATGCAACTGAAGGCTGTTTACACCACTACATAAAGGTAGAATATACCTTTTTTCCTGGCAGCAAAATGTGGTATAGTATCAGACACTGTTTGGAATTTTCTCTGTACATCCTGCTTGTTGAATTGTATCCACTAAAATGCCCTTATTAGGTGGGGCCTACATTTGGTGCATGTAAATGTCAGTTAAAGGTTTTTAAGGGCTTACTTACCTCATAATGTTGTTTAGAATGATGTAAAATTTGAAGTTCTATGCACTGAAGTCCTGAAACAATTTTCATAGGCGAGTTAGAGGCTTCATCACTATAAATTGAGAGTTTTTGGTAAGATGGTTAAGTCTCTATCTCACTATAAATTGTGAGAAAGTTTTTGGTAATATGGTTCTGTTGGCTGAAACTTTTACATGTGAATTCGCTATAAATTGAGAATTTTTTGGTAAGATGGTTCTGTTGGCTGAAAACTTTACATACGAACTCGCAATAAATTTAGAGTTTCTGATAAGATGGTTATGTTGGCTGAAATCTTTATATGCCCTGTTTTTTAGGGTTATCCCATACTTGATTGCTTGGGCTTGTATCCAGTATTTTCCGAAAAATGCTATTCAAAAGTGCCTGACTATGTCTTGTCCAAATTCCTTTTGCTTTTGTAGGGTGTGTCAGGTTCCATCTAACAAGCATAAATATTCTCACCGAAGACATCTTTTACTACTTGATTTTACAGAGTTTAGTCTGCTATATAATGCACAAATTATGTGAACTTCCTATCGTGTTATCACTTAATTAAGATTAGCATAAGCATGTTGTAGCATTGATAGTGTGGGGATTCTTTTAGAAGCTGTAAAAGATTGCATTTTGTTCTGTAGTAATTATTTTTTATTCAATAAGTTCAAATTTTTGAGACATTCGTAGAAGGAAGGAAGACATAGGCATTTATAAAAGAAAGGGAGACATTCTAGAGATGGGATGAAGAAAGGGAGACATATTTAGAATTAGTGATATGAGGAAAGGGAGAAATATAAGAGATATTTAGATTCAGTGATATGGAGGAAAGGGAGAAATATGAGAGATATTTAGATTCAGTGATATGGAGGAAATGGTGATATTCCAGATATTTAGACTTAGGGGTATATATTCTAATTAAACTTCCTTTTTTTTTTTCAAAGCAATTAAAAAATAATATTGAACACAATAAGATATATTCAAGAAAAGATTGAATTCGGACAATCAAGAGTATTTCTTGTACTATAAGCCAAATGTTCTCTAGCATTGAATTCGGACAATCAATCAATGCACTGCACTTTGACTGCTTTTTTGCAATATCGGTTGAGTTGCCTTCTTTTCACCTCCGAGTTCTGCTATGCATTGAAACACTTCTATGGTCTTGATTGGTTCTTTAGCTACATGGGTATTTGGACATGTTCTTCACTTCTCTAGATTTCCTCTTCGCTCCGTGGCATGGCTGCATCTTCAAGATGGGTTTCTGAGCAAGATGAGCTATTGTATATGTATACCAGTTGCTTTAGGTTGTATCTTGAGCTTGCTCTTTGACAACCACATGGGTGAACATTCTTGCCCATCCAGGTTCTGGAGTTCTTAGTGTCTCCAAAGAAGGATTGGAACTTCCTCTCGAGCCATCATAATACCAGTGTAGGTTTTCTCATGAAACGTACAGTATTAAAGGCAACCTCGTGCACTCATTCAGTAGTCATTAGAGAACTGAACTCTTATTCTTTCTACCTGATTACCCCGCAATCTATATAGAGTAACGCTTTCCTGCCAAGCCTTTCCGACAGTCCATGAAATCCTCTTGGCTTTCTTGAAGATTTTGTGCTCTCTTTCGAGTAGCTGTCTCTCTTGAATTTTTGTTGTCATACTTCCCCATGGACCATATTTCTAATAACTCGTGTCCCCAGTTTGGACAAAAATCACCTTTCAACCTTTATATCATGTTATTCTACATACTCTAGGTCTACACTACTCTTGTGTCGTCCTTGCAACTTCCATCTGCTTTTCATCTATAAATCTCATGCCCCTCATATTTGTCTATATTAAGTAGATTTTATAGTCTTGTGCCCACCCTCGTTATTTTGAACCTTTTTTTCAGTAAGACGTTATTTTGAACCTTATGAGTCATCTTTATCAAATTATTATTTAAAAATCATTATGTTCTAATTATGCGAGGAGAGAAACTAACAAATCTAAAAAAATATTGTATTTGATTTTACTCATCTTTATCAAATTATTATTTAAAAATCATTATGTTCCAATTATGCGAGGAGAGGAACTAACAAATCTAAAAAAAATGATTGTATTTTATTTTACTTCAGTTTTCTTTTGATAAATTCATTTCGTTATGAAGTGTGTTTGCAAGAATACTTAATCTCAGCAAAGATAAGCTTAAATCGAGGGCTTCACATATTCTAAGATCAGGATTTGATGATAAAAAATTATCACAGTTAGTGGCGAGGCAACCCCATCTACTGACGGTTGTAGAGGAAAAAATTATGGAACTCTTTAAATAGGCCGAGAATCTCGGGTTTATGAAGGGATCAAAATCGTTTAGTGCCACCATATGTGCGATTTCGGGACTAGGGAAAGAAACATTAGAATGAAAATTGCAGAGTTTGATATGTTTAGGTTTCTCGAAAAAACAAATGTCTGGAATAGTTCGTCGGCAGCCACAACTATTGTCCCATTATGTGGAAAAATTGAAGCCTAATGTAGATTTTATGGTTAAATCTGTGGGTCTTTCATTGGATGATTTGGTGAAGTATCTGGTTCTGCCTTTATTCAGCTTGGAGAAGAGGATAATTCCTTGGTATAAATTAATGAATGTATTGAAATCCATGGAAGTGCCAGAGTTCAAAAGAGAGATATACTTACCAACTATTTAATCGGCCAGAAAAGGTTTTCTTGGATAAATATGTGAATAATCACCCTAAATCCTCAATTCTGCTGGTATTTACCATGGTGGGAAAGCTGGGGACAAGGACAAGAATTTTAATCAACAATGATGTTTTTGAAGGTATGCGATATCATTCTAATGCATGGTAGATAATATAATAGAGTATGTCAAAGCTTATGCATGCTTATAATGATGACCAAATAATTTTCTGGAGAAATTTCCAGCGTATTTGCTTATATCAAACATTTGTGTAGGGTTTCAACCAATTAACATTTCATTGAGTATGTATTTACAAATCAATGATTTTGGGATCAAATCCCAAAAAGCAATTTTATACATGCTCTTCAAATTCCTTCAAGCTTTTGAAAGTAAGACCAATGAATTATCAATTTTTTACTATAATAAAAAACAATTAGAAAGCCTTTAGCCATCTTAAATTGCTCATCCTTTAGGCTTGAACCAACATTTCTTCTAGAAAAATTCAACAATTCCAATTTAATAATCCTATCGGCCTATCTTTGTACCTTTTGGACTGGACTCCTTATGGCTTTGTAATAATATTTTATAAGTGGCTCATATTAGTAGGCCTTGGTTTGCATTAAGGTTTGTAAAAATAATGCTAGTTATTTATCAGAATCCTTTTAAAACGGCATCCTTGTGCTGATCTATAGCTGAAGTTGCACATATCTTGTGGGCCTCCATGCTATGAAAACATCCCCAGATTTCCAGTTCTTATTGGAAAACATCCAAACTTGGTTGAACTAACATGCACCTAAACGAGATTAATTACCCACATTACATGGGCGGTCAACCACATACGATTATCATTTGCCGCTGTTCACACACTCACAATTTCAGTCTAGGGGCACTCTCCAAATCACATTCCTCCAAAGTAGGATGAACAGTTAAGGCTCATTCATTCATGTCTGCCTGCCCCAAAGAAAAGAAAAGTGTTGTCCGTATAGACATCGACTCATTTCCCTTATTAGGCAATAAACTACACAACAATTAGGATAAATAAACCACACACAACTTCAAAAATGAACAATAACAAACCAGATAATGCAGAGCTTAATCTCATTTATTTATGTTCCCAAGCTAGATGTCCTGACATAAATTCCCCTACAATCAAATGGATTTGCTTGATTGCACATACAAAATCATGTCAACTTGAAATTCTGCGATAGTTAAAATGAAATTTAAAAAAAGGGGGACATTATGTTTTAAAATTTTCATGAATTGGGTTCATAAATTCTGAATTCATTAACATTTCCCTACAAACTACTTTTCCCGGCAAAATTCCTCCATGAATGGGATTGAACCCTGGAGACAATCGACGTATAAAGATTAAAAGTGCAAGGGAATATTGCCCCTCTTAAATTCATCGTAACTACATGGATATTTCTTCCAAATGATCGAGATAAAATACTGTGATATGCACTGACCTCAGTTGCTTGGAGAATCTGACTGTGAATGATGTATAATGGCTACTCCATCGACTGCAGAGTTGGGCGAATAAGTAGAGGGAAAATACTCAAATCTATTGAGCTAATATGCATAGTTGGCTTACAGAAATTAAATATATAAGTAAGAATATAGGCCATCAAACATATGTCGAATAGTGGTCATTGCATATGACAAGCATGCTATTCAAACACTATGTATAGCTTTCAATAAATTTGTGACTCTGATGCATGAAAGGGTAGAGCTATTGAATCTGAAAGTTCACATATTCCTTCTGTCCAAGCATTTGCCATGTATTTTGCTCACTTAATTTACCCTTTGCAGACCTCTTGTGCCATGTATTTTGCTCACTTAATTTACCCTTTGCAGACCTCTTGTCCCAAGTGTTATGAGAATCAAATAAAGCCCTTCCATAGTTCCACTTGACTAAATAGAGTTTGTATGTGGGCTGGACTAGTACCAACAACCTCACTCTTGCCTTCAGGTTGAGAGGGAGGCCACCAATTTCTTTCCTAGAGGAAAAAAAACTATTTAACATTTAAATGTGTACAGAGATTTATGTGCATTTAGTTTTAATGAACATATATATTCAAATTTATTTGCAAATCACTATATTGTAGTGGTGTATTGCCCTATGGTGCTTGGTTAACTCCTTGTATAATCCCATCTTAAATCAATTTGACGATCCGAAAAAACATTTTTCAATGCTGCAAGGTATTGTAGCTAAATCTATAGAAAGCATTACACATGATATTAAGCCAAACTTGAATTGCAACATCCAATACATTTGTAGATTCTAGAGGCCTAGAAAGTTCAACGAAATCTCATATGATAGAGCTCAACAATATTTCTGAGAATGCCACTTTCACATTTCCACCAGGTTTCCCTTCCTCGAGAAGGAAATTAGAGAGAGTGGAAAATTGGGGCAAAGTGGCGAGGAAGTGGATTAAGTTGCTTCCACCACAAACCTAAGGTTTCCCTCTGAACAACAAGAAAAATAGAAAGCCCAAACAATTTCGAATCTGTAAATTACACAGGTGAGCAACGTGCAGTTATCACAGCTTCATTAGATTGAAGATTGTCCATGAAATGCATTGACAGCAATTGCAGCAAGGCAGAAAGAGCAGCGACCTCTTCCTCTAGTGGGTATCTTATCCCCATTCTTATGCTCCCACAAATAGTGCCTACAAGACAGAAGTGCGTAGTGGGCAATAGAGTAGCATTTTCCCTCTGCTAGTTTACAAAGATGTAGAGAGAAGTGGAAACAGAATAACATCTAAAGCAGATAATCATCAAGAATGAGGCAAGAACTTCTCCCTATAGAAAAGAACTTGTCTCAATTTCTTCGTTCCCTTGCTCTGTACCAAATATGGAACTTGGGTGCCTTCATCTGTAGGTTTTATGAAAATTATCCATGCAGCATTGTAGGAGAACAATCAGAAATAAAAACTAGTCCAAAAAATAGTTTATCATGTCAACTTGAAATTCCACAATAGTTAAAATGAAATTTAAAAAAGGGGGACATTATGTTTTAAAGTTTTCATGAATTGGGTTCATGAATTATAAATTCTTTAAGATTTCCCTACAAACTACTTTTCTCACCAAAATTCCTTCATGAATGGGATTGAACCCCGGCCCTCTTAAATTCATCGTAACTACATGGATATTTCTTCCAAATGATCGAGATAAAATATTGTGATATGCACTGACCTGAGTTGCTTGGAGAATCTGAGTGTCATTTCTGCCGCAGAATTACAATAACGCGTGTAAAATAGGGAAGCATTATTAAAACAAATTAATACGATAGTTGTCTCTAAGTACCTTGGACATTTGTCGATAACTGTGTATTTAACTCTGTTTATTGTATTTAAATCACATTTCCACTTATTAAACACCATCCATTCATACACTCGACATATAATGGAAAGGGCGTACACTTGGGTTGTTGCATGGCGACTCCCCTTTTGCCACACACCCTCTACCACATGTTGGCCACATGGAGTAAGGTGGGTAGCATTCTTGGGTTTTAGTGAATGATCCAAGGTGGGTAGCATTCTTGGGTTTTAGTGAATGATCCAGATTACTCGAGGTAATCGAATGGTTATCCCTAGACATTCAAACCCTAACCCTTCATGAAGAACCCGACATTCGCAGTTTTATCAGCGTGTTTGTGGCGTTTGAGAAGTAGGGCTCTCCAACTGCCTTCGGAACAAGAAGTTTGTTTAATATTTCCCCTAGATGCTCGAACGAAATTCCAACCGCTACTCCCTAAAGGCTTCTACGGGAATAAGATCAACTTTGAATGCACAAAGATGACAGCAGGAGCGCTGGCCAAAAAACTGTTGTCTTTCGCTCTGAAATTGATAAACGAAGGGAAAACGGCTGTGAATGACCAGTATATGCGATCGGTGATAGATTTTATGGAATTGGAAGGGCTTTAGTTTCTCTTGAAAATCTCCTGTTCATAAGTCTTGCAAGGTGCAACAAGCACAAATTCAACAGCAAAGTGATAGCCTTTTGCCTCAAAAACAGGGGGGTTATGACAACTAAGTTTGTCTCTATTTCTTAATCAATGCCAAGATTCCACCAAGGTATGGTATGTTTTCTTATTCAATGCCCTGTTCTGCTTTGGCTTCTTCTAATTCAATTCAGAGGACGTTGTACCTAGGCTCAACCAAGCTTATGCCCTTCTTGGACAGTAATTCTCAGATCATTCGCTGGAGTCAAAGGGGTTGGAGTCTTGGACTGAGTCTCCTTCCCAAAATTGGCTTGACATTTCCCTCTCCTACCCAACTCTTCCATTGTTAACAGGCAGGTGTGCTAATCAGAGTCAGTGAAGAGAAATGGGAATGGCAAGCGCCACTGTACTCTCTGGTGCTTTCTAGACAATGGTACAAGTTACTTATCATCTAACAAGACATTGACCATACAGCTAAGAGCAATTGCTCTGCAATATTGTGTAATAAGCTAGGGTAATTTTATGCTACGGTTCTGTAGGAATTTAACAAATTTTCTTCCAGTACATAAATTAATTCAACATCAATAACATCCTCTGCTATAAATAGTGCCAATTGTTATAATAAACTGAAACAGAGCAATAAGTTTTTCACAACAATTAATGTTTCAGTCCAATGCATTGTTTGTATATTCACACCAATAGAACACAAAATTACAATGCATTCCATGTTCAGTAACCTAGAACTATTTGTCTAATCCTTGATGAGGATTATATCCCTTCTAACTACTAACAGAAACTGGACTAAAATGATTGAGTCTATGTATGAGTATGTTAGGTTAACGCACATATTCAGACTGCAGATGCCAAGCAAATACTTAATACAACCAGGAACTAGGAAAAAACCAAGAAAATGAGAGAGAATGGGATCAGAAAACCCATTTTTGAGAGCACTACCCTAAAATTTAAATAGAAGAATTCTGAGAACCTGGGCGAACAATTTCTGAACAGGAAAACAACGTTGTACCTGCCATAAAAAAATCTATAAGAAAACACTGGACTAAGATTAAGACGTTGGAAGCAAAATGAAAGAGAATGGGATCAAAAAACCCATTTTTGAGAGCACTGGCCTGAAATTTGAGCAAAAGAACTTTGAGCACCTGAGTGAACAAAAAACCCATTTTTGAAAGCACTGGCCTGAAATTTGAGCAAAAGAACTTTGAGCACCTGAGTGAACAATTTCTGAACAGTGAAACGGAGGTGTAAACAATGTATACTTGAGCACCTGAGTGAACAATTTTTGAACAGTAAAACGGAGGTGTAAACAGTGTATACTGAATAACAGAAGGTTAGGTTGTGCACAACAGATTTCATAGCAAAAACGGAACACATTATTGCAGTAGTAAGTGGAAGAGCACAAAAACATTATTGCAGCAGGGCGTGGAAGAGAACCTGAAGAGCAGCAAAACGGACAAATATGGTGGAAGAAAACAGGAAGTTCTCTGAAATTGCTGAGGAGAAACAGAAATTGCACGACAGATGTGAATAATTTGCCCAGTAAATATGCACGCTAGCTGTCAAGCTTAAAAGCAAAAGGACAAAGAAAGGCTCACTCAAAGGAAGCCCTAGCCTAAATATTTTATTAGAAACAAAAATGCGCCCATTGAATATAAATATTTGAATATAAATATTCTGTAGAAACAAAAATGAGCCAATTGAATATAAATATTTCGTAGAAACAAAGATGTAGATTAAAATTTTGGTGCGCCAGTCAAACTTATATATTGTACAAACAGAATATGAAACAGCATGGCCGAGCTCAGGTTCGAACAGGCGACGTCTAATTGTTTTGTGCAAACAAAATATCAAACAGCATGACAGATTCGAACCGGACACCTCTAGTTGTTTGGTG
>APFE030638027.1:871-32002 GCA_000404065.3 Pinus taeda
TATAATGAATCCTACATGTCCTGTTCCGAGAGGTCAACGTGTCCGAATCCAACACTCGAACCCCCATATCCTACGAACCCCGAATCCCCGTGTCAGGTTGCTTAGTGGAAAACACATCAAGTAGAGATCAAAAGATCGAATTTTTGAAGTAGAGTAGCTGCTGGAGAGAATTTCGCCGTGATCTTTTTGCAGTGAGGGGCAAGGATAGTATCCGAAGGGAAATTTTCTTGGTTGGAGAGTATAAGGTAGAGAGGGCAAAATGACGTCCAGAGAGGCTGAAGCTGGCCCACGTAGAGTTGACGTAGTGGCAATGCAGAGCCTAGAGGGAGATCGAATTTCTGCTAAGAAAATCGAGTTTTAGAAGTTGGGAGTTGGGTTGTGAGATCGGGAGGCAGAGAATCGAAGTTTCCAGCCAACAGAGGGTCTGGAGGAGGAGCAACGTAGTCCCCAACAGAGGTGACACAGAGACTGTTTGGGGTTGACACAGTTTTGCGCAGAGGCTGACGCTGAGGCTCTTCTCCAGCGAGTTCAGTGTTGAATTCTTCTAGTGATAGGGTGAGAGCATCTCACTACTTGTTTTGTCCAGTTTCTCTCTGTATTGGATACCCAGTTGGGAATCCATCGAATTGTACTCAGAAATTACTATTGCATAATAATAAAACCCTCAGCTGCTGCATCGGTTTTCCCACACTAGGTTTTTCCGAGGACATTTGTCCAATAATAACTATGTAGATGTGTTTTGTACTTCCTTCTTGTTTAGTTTCTTGTTTCCGCATTTTATTTAAATGGTGAAGGTTGCAGTGTATTAGTTTCGGTGTTTACTGTAGGAAACAATAAATAATTTTGTTCAGTAATTAACAAATAGAAGAAACATAATCAGTTGCTGCAGTAGAATTTGGGGCTTTCAAATTTTCACAAGTGGAACGTTCCCTAATGGCCCAACGGATATAGGAAGGGCACTACTTGGAAAGCCATGATTGAGATAGCATAGCCCTGTCTCTCCCTATTCCATACTTACCACTTTCCATTTTACATTACAAGCCCCTATTCCACCTCCAGTCTTCAGGTTCAACTGACTACTGGTTCATTGGGATTTGGCACCCACGCATTGTCATGCCTGGGTGGGGCCTGGAAATTTGCCTTGGGAAGTTGATGCAACTGAAAGAAACAAAAATAGCATATGATGGCCACAAGCAAAACAAAAGAAAAATCAAAATGCAAAAGATGGTTGGGACACTCAAATTAACATGTGAGCAAAAGCCAAGCATGAGCTCTACCTCACACATATGGACATCACCTGGTTCCTTGTTAGTTTGTGTAGCTCAGACAAGTGTTCTAGTCTCAGGTGATGTCTATGAGGCTAGAAACACAGATGGATTATTTATCTCCAATACCCAAAAAAACTTTTCTAAGGAAAATTGTCTTAGTTAGATTTAATTATCCAGTTTAATTATTTTCTCAAGTCTAATTTAGGAAAAGTGGTTAATTAATCAAGATTAATTGAGACAAATCACTTTTTTTCTAGTGACTTCTAGACAAGTGATTGAATGAAGTCAAGATGATCTTAGCCATCGCTTATGAATAGATCGTGGTCATTGATTGCTCAACGAGAGATTATAAAAGATCTATGTGGCCTTTGGAGATCAATTCAAACACAACGATTTGTATTGATAGTAGGTGCGTAGTGATAGCATGGGAGACACCAACAACGGAGTTTCAATAGGAGAAATTGAGAGTATTTCCAGAGCAATTTTGCGCAGAGATTCCAGTTTTCTGAGAGAAGGAAGGATGTTTAATTATTTTTGCAGAGAGATGCCACATTAACTAATGCGAGTTGCTGGAGCTACAAATTGATTTCCAGTTGTTGGAGACAGTTACAAGAGGAAGTGCGAGTGGCTTTAGTGAGTTCCTGGAGTCAATTTGTTTAGCCGAAACGATTTTCCGGAGGTAGTGCGAGTTCCAGAAGGAGGCTGTGCACATTTCACAAAAAGGGCTGAGTTTGTTTGCAGATGTTTGATTTGACTAGTAGAAGTGAAAGAAAAATATTGCCATAGCTTTGCTAGTAAGAGGCCATCAATTTTTGTAATACTTGATTTGTCGAAGAATAATAAAACCCTCATTTGCAGAACTGGTTTTCCCCACACTGTGGTTTTTTCATGGACAATTTGTCCAAAAATATCGATGTCTAATATTTTGTGTGTGATATTTTCTTAGTTCATGTTATTTGATTTTGGTGAAGTTGTAGTAGTGTTTTATTCAGTATTTGCTGTAGTCTGGATATAATTTGCAAAAGACAAATAATCTCTTAACGATAGGTGAATAATAGCTAGATTATCTACAACAATTTTAAAAATTTCACATTCCTCGACCAATGTTGCCCTCTCTCATAAAATACAAGGAACCCTTGCATGTACCAACCCTAGATGGGCGATGGACTGCCCCATCCTTAAGGGGATAATAACTGCCATACATCATACAAATCATGCTCTCATTCCTTGAGCTATGAGCAGTAATACAAAGAAGAATCAAGAAAAAGTAGAAGGCCTAAGAAGGGTGGAAAAACAAAGGCTGAGTTGGTAATTGATGCATCCACGATTGCTCCCTCCTCACATTTATGCACGCAGGAGGAGGATCCCCACTAGGCTAGTCCCTTTGACCAGGGCACTTGGCCATGAAATCTTTTCCCCTCCGTTCCATCATTATTCACTTGGTGCCTATCGATAGAAGGGTGGACCATGGACATGTCACTTCCCCTTGAGAGTTGACGACACCTAATGGGGTCGTCTATTAACCACTCCTACCTAGGGAGGTAACACCATTACGTGACCAAAACCATAATTTTGGAAGGGAAGCCTTGTATGAAGTGTTAATTTGCCCATTACTTTCAAGCTTGGTTCACTTAGATGCAATAATGATTAAATGTACCTAATGGTGAAAGTTGTAGCATTGGATATTGCGTGTAATTGGTAGGTGGTCCCATTTATAGGTCTAGGCAACTTAACTAGGGTCCAGGTTCTCCAGAGGGTCATATTGAGACCCAAAGGTGAAACGTTGAGAGCCATGGGACTCCAGATAGTTGTAGAGCATCACTGGCATCCTTGGGCACCTCCAACACTCACAACATTCCAACGCTTCACCCCACATTGTTGACTTTTATTGGATGATGACTTGGACCAGCATGCCCCTAGCCAACTTAGCAGTGATTAGATACATGGTAGATAATCCAGGGCCCATATGAGGATGCTCTTGCACATTAAGACATGGGAGGGTTAGTTCCACCATGAGAGCCCTCAATGTTGAAGCAAAGACATGCATTTTGGCCACTTGGAGACCTATGAGACCACTTTTGTGCTCCAAAGCCAAAATTGGGGTCAATGTATGGATGGATTATGTTAGATATCTAGGGTTCAACCCTTGTAGGTGGATTTTAGAGGGCTTCTACACATTATGGCACCTATTTTCCCTCAATGCCAACCCTAGAAGGGCCTACCCTTAGATGACTTCAACTACTTCTGTTATTTCGGCTCACATGTGGAGAGTTATTTTGTTTTTCAAAGGCTACTAGGTCGGCTTGTGACCTAGCACATTATTTTATGATTTAAAGGGGCTTCTAGGGTAAATAGGAACTTAGCCTCCTCAGATAAATAGAGGAGGCCTTCATTATAACATCTCATCATCATACCTCTTTGGATTTTTGGCCTAGTTAGCTAGAATTCAAACTTGTTCTCTTGTGGAAGATTTGGATGTTGTGGATCCATTTTGATATTTGGTGCTGATTTTGCTTATCTTTGGAGCTATTCTTTGGTTAAATGAATGGAATCTTTGCATGTTATCTTGTAAGTGCACCTAATTGTTGAATATTTATTTTCTTATGTCTAATGTATGGAATAATTGATTCTAGGTTATGCTAAATTGTGCCCTAAATTTGTTAAAGATAAATTGAAGGCTATCTAGATGAAATATTGCATGCATTACTTGTTGGAAAATGTAACTAGGTTCAGTCTTCATTAATGTATTTGAGCCATCATAAAATGTACTAGTCAAAAGAATAAAGAAAATAATTTTTATATCAACGACTTATTAAAGCATGTGTTTCATGCTTGGATCATCATTATATTAGTCAAAGTTGCCATTGTGGACTCTTAGGATTAATATTGAGTCTATAGAGTCATTGTACATTTGAAGAGACCCTTCTTGGGCTTTTGAATCATGTAGAAAGGTTTATTATCAAGTAAAATGTAATTTATGTAACCTCCACACCAAGTCGGCCTAAAGGAAATCAAGTCGGCCTAAGGACACCAATTCGACCTCACTAGGAGCCTATAAATACAATGGGATCGAATTCATTTGGAGCGTCTCATCTCAAGCAAGTTCGATATCTCTAAGGAAGCTGGAGAAGTGTGAAGTGGGTCAAAGAAGTCTAAAGGAAGTGCGAGTTGGGTCAAGTCTAAGGAGAAGGAAGAAATCGAAGTTTTCGAGCTACTCTCTCTCTGTTTCGTGCCCTAGTTTGGGAGATCGAAGTCTTCCAAGTGTCGCTGCTTGATGTTGTAAGCTGCTGCATAGTCGAAGTTGCTAGGGTGGAAGTGCTGCTGCAAAGGGGTTGAAGATTTGGAAGGTTGACTTGCTGTGGAGGGAAGGTTTGGTTTTTGTCGAGGTTGAAGAGTCTCAAAGAATACTATTGAAGGAAGATAATTTTTCACTGGGTTTCCCCTCGAGGGGGGGATTTTCCCTATCATAGTGCCTACATTTTGTGTCTTGTGTTTTTATGATCATACACACATAATATGGTATTTGCTTGACGAAAGATAAGATAATAAAGAAGTAAAATAAAGCAACGTAACTCACAAGTAATTATCAAGAAAGAGGAATCAAACCCAAATCTACTTTCATTGATTTCTTAACATGGTATCAGAGCTAAGGTCAGGAAAAATTGAAGATCACTTTGTTGGCATGGATTCTCCCTCCTTGATAAACTACATGAGAATGGGTATCAACACTGTTGGATGCTGGATCAAGAAGGTCATCTACTACTTATTCAACAAGGTCAAAAGTCAATGGTTCTTGGCTACTCTTACAGGTTCTCTTAGTGATGATAATGCATGGATCATTGATAGTGGAGCATCAAGACACAAGACAGGAGAAAGTAAACAACTTCATGCACTATCAAAGGAGCCATCTTCTCATGCAGTGGAATTGGTTGACAACAAAAGCTATGCTGTTAGAGGCATGGGATCAACATCATTGAAGCTAGAAAATTGATCGAAGTTGCACCTCAACAACATACTATATGTTCGAGGTTTGAAAAAGAATTTGCTTTCTATTTCTTGTTTAGAAGATAAAGGGGATAGAGTTGCTTTTGTTGATGGAAAAGTATTGGTTTAGGGAAAAGACTCTCGCATTGATAAAGCTAGGGTTATTGGAGTTTGTGAAGGAAGCCTTTATAAAAGTTATTACACCATCTCTTCAAGTTGTGGTTCATATGGAGATCAATCCCTTTGAGCTATGGCATAGGACGTATGGTCATCTACATTATAAGGTCATCCCTACTCTTAGTTAATTGGGTCATGGCATCCCCAATATGAAGTTAGATCATGAAGGTGTGTGCAAGGGATGCTCTTTGGGAAAGCATGCAAGAAAGCCATTTCCAAATAGTGAAACTAGGTCTAAAGAGATATCAGACCTCATTCTTTCTGATGTGTGTGGGCCCATGTTTGACAAATCACTTGGAGGTCATCTCTACTATGTAACATTCATTGATGACCATTCTAGAAAGACACGGCTCTACCTTCTCTAACAAAAGATGAAGTATTTAAAAAGTTCAAGGAGTTTAGGTCCGAAGTTGAAAACCTAACCGAAAGAAAGATAAAAACTCTAAGGTTCGACAATGGTGGGGAATACACTTCTAAGGAGTTGACTGCATATTGTAAGGAAGCAAGAATTAAGAGGGTGCTGATTGGTCCCTATTATCCTGAACAAAATGGAGTGGCCGAAAGGAAGAATAGGTCAATTGAAGAAGGCATTCAAACAATGCTCCTTGATTAAGACCTACCAAAATTCTTATGGGGAGAAGCAGCAACGACAAAAATGTACATTCAAAATAGAAGTCCTCATAGAAGTCTTAATAATTTAACACCCGAAGAAGTATTCATAGAAAAGAAGTTGAGTGTGGCTTACCTCTGAATCTATGGAAGTCCAACATACATCCATGTTCCAAAGGACAAGCGAAAGAAGTTGGATTCTACAAGTATCAAGGGAATATTCGTTGGATATAGTCTCTCCTCAAAAGCATATAGAATCTACATTAAGGAAGGAATACATATCAAAGTAAGTAGGGATGTCATATTCGATGAAAATCTAGCCTACAAGAAATCAAAGGATATGCCTATTGATTCTGATGACGAAGAAGTTCCAATATTTGAAGAAGAAGAAGATCATCATGAAAGCCCTACTACAAATCAAGAAGAAGAAGAAGGACCAAGTGAGCCTTTTCAATTCAATCCGTGGTCATCCCAACCACAAGGAAAAGGCCAAATTGGTTAAAAGCTACATTAGAAGATGCTGAATGACATGAAGCTGTGAAATGAACCTTCAGGGAAAGTAAGAGACCGAAAAGATATTCTGGCTATGCTGCATATATGACAAAGTTAATTGAAGCCGAACCATCCACATTCAAGGAAGCTGCTCATCAAGAGGTTTGGAAGAAGGTGATACAGGAAGAATATCAATCCATTATGAAGAATGGGGTTTGGGAAATCGTTCCTAGACCTAGTGACAAATCGGTTGTCACCTCCAAATGGATCTATAAGATCAAACATGTTGTTGATGGAAGTACAAACAAGTACATTGCAAGTGGTTTCTCTCCAGAGGAAGGCATTGATTATGAAGAAACCTTTAAACCCACAACAAGGTACACTACCATTAGATCTTTAGTTTCATTGGCTGCTACAATGGGTTGGAATATCCATCAAATGGATGTGAAAACCACATTTTTGAATGGGACCATTGATGAGGAAGTGTATATCGAACAACTTGAAGGCTTTGGAGTTAATAGCAGGGACTCTCATGTTTGGAGACTCAAGAAGGCTCTATATGGTTTGAAGTAAGCACTTAGGGCATGGTATGCAAGGATGGATGCATATCTACTTAGAATTGGGTTTGTAAAGAGTTATGCTGATCCAAATCCCTACATCAAGGTCGTGAATAATGAGCCTGTCATTATTCTACCATATGTGGATGATCTATTCACTACAGGTGTGGAGTGAAGAATTCAAGAGTGTAAGATGTTGGTAGCTGAATTTGAAATGAAGGATCTAGGATTGATGCACTATTACTTGGGTCTAGAAGTACAATAGAAACTTGGGGAGATATATTTGGGGCAAGTAAAGAACATCATCAAGTTGTTGCAGAAATTCAGGATGATGGATTCCAAGCCGATGACTACTCCTATGATCACCAATCTCAACAAGTTGAGGGGCTTTGACTCTAGTCTCGTGGATCCTACCTCCTATCGTCAGTGGGTGGGCTCCCTAATGTATTTAGGAAATACTAGGCCAGATATATGCTTTGCAATAAACATTCTTAGTCAGTTTCAGTTGGAGCCCGGTCATGATCACTGGATAGTTGCCAAACACATATTGAGGTATCTTTGTGGCACTATACATCACTGCTTGAAGTATGATAGTAAGGAAGTCAAGCTAATTGGCTATACAGATTTTGATTGGGGTAGCAGTGAGACCGATGGAAGGAGCACTACCGGAGGATGTTTTAGTCTAGGAGCTGTTATGATCTCATAGATGAATAGGAAGAAAGATCCCGTTGCTTTAAGTAGTGCTGAGGTAGAATATGTGGCTGCATGTGATGTTGGAAAGGAGGCTGTTTGGTTAAGGAAGCTTCTGATAGATTTTATCGAAAAGTCTCTGGGCCCTACTGTGATTAATTGTGACAATCAAAGTTGTATCAAGATGTTTGGAGATCCCGTGTTTCATGTTAGAACGAAGCATATCAACAATAAGTTCCATTTTATTAGGAACTTGGTGCAGGATGGGATCGTGAAGTTGAAGTATGTCTCAACAGATGACTAGGTAGCAGACATATTAACAAAGTCTCTTCTTAATAAGAAGTTTGAATATTTAAGAAGCATGCTTGGTTTAGAAAATATTGTTGATTGTATTGATGATAAGAGATTGGAAGAGATTTATTGAGGCTTTGCGAGTGAAGCATTGCCTGGGAGGACATCTGGCCGACACTTTGTGTTTATATTTAGGTCCCAAAGTAGGGAGGGTGGCGTGGGTCATAGAGCTCTGACTGTGGATATGCACCTAGGTCCCTGGGTTGGTGGTTAGCAAGTAAGCCTAATGGTACCTAGAGAGGCTGAAAGCTTGAGTCCACCTTATTCCCACTTGGATAGATTTCCCGGGTCAGGAATCTAGTCTGTGGCATTGCGAAAACTGTTGAGAGACCAATGGATAGATTGCCCTGATCAGGGATCTAGTTCATGGCATTGCGGTGCCTAAACTCTTCATTGTTCATATAGTTTGAGATCTTCCATTCTATTTGTATATTATGAATACCTCCCTAGTTAAGAGAGAGTGTTGGAAAATGTAACTAGGTTCGGTCTTCATCAATGTATTTGAGTCATCATAAAATGTACTTGTCAAAAGAATAAAGAAAAGAATTTTTATTATTGTATCAATGACTTATTAAAGCATGGGTTTCATGCTTGGGTCATCATTATATTAGTCAAAGTCCCCATTGTGGACTCGTAGGATTAATATTGAGTCTATAGAGTCATTGTACATTTAAAGAGACCCTTCTTGGGATTTTGAATCACATAAAAAGGTTTATTATTGAGTCAAATGCAATTTATGTAACCTTCACACCAAGTCGGCGTAAAGGAAATCAAGTCAACCTAAGGACACCAATTCGACCTCACTTGGAGCCTATAAATACAAGGAGATTGAATTCATTTGGAGCATCTCATCTCAAGCAAGTTCGATATCTCTAAGGAAGTTGGAGAAGTGTGAAGTGGGTCAAAGAAGTCTAACAGAAGTGCGAGTTGGGTCAAGTCTAAGGAGAAGGATGAAATCGAAGTTTTGGAGCTACTCTCTCTGTTTCGTGCCCTAGTTTGGGAGATCGAAGTCTTCCAAATGTTGCTGCCGCTAGTTGTTGCTTGATGTCGTAAGCTGCTACATAGTCAAAGTTGCTGGGGTGGAAGTGCTGCTGCAAAGGGGTCAAAGATCCGGAAGGCTCACTTGGTGTGGAGGGAAGGTTTGGTTTTTGTCTAGGTTGAAGAGTCTCAAAGAATACTATTGAAGGAAGAGAATTTTTGACTGGGTTTTCCCCTTGAGGGTGTTTCTCCCTGGCATAGTACCTACATCTTGTGTCTTGTGTTTTTGTGATCTTCATACACGCATGATATGGTAATTGCTTGATGAAATATAAGATAATAAAGAAGTAAAAGAAGCCAACATAAATTACAATTAATTATCAAGAACAAATCAAACCCTAATATACATGCATTGATTTCTCAACATTACTCATACAAGACATGTAAATGAATGTCCTTGTTGTGAACTCTTGTTGGCTCTCCCATGAAAAATCCACTTCTCCATTGCATAGGTAAATGCTTGAAATCTTGTTTCTAAGGCATCAAAATTTGGGCCTCTTTAGAAGCCTATTCGCTGATCTATCTCATCTTAGACTCCATTCTCTCAAGGAACAAGGGATTGGTCTACTTTGTTGGTGATCAAACTCTCTTTTATTCCATATTTTCTCTCTCTAATTTATGCCCCTTCAAGGTCAAGCTTTCAAACTAGGGCTTGGTGTGAATGCCCAGGCAAGGTGAGTTTTGGGGATTGGAGAGCCTAAACATCAAGAGGATAGTATTTTCCACAAAATCTATCCTTTTGGTGGGCATCCACTTCAATTTCAGCCCAATAAGTGAATGTGCAAACACGATAAATAAAGGGCATATGAGTGCATTTGAATATGAATTTAAGCAAGAAGATATCTGAGGTTGCATGAGGAGCCGAGGAATAATTTTTGGGGGATATTCTTGGAGTCTAAAGGTGGATGCAAAGATGTGATTGATGGGGTGAACGAGTTATCTTGGAATTTTTGCGATAACTTTTCTTTTGGAATGTTTCAGACCATGAAACTTGGACATGCTAGAGAGAAGATATTCATATACTTGTGGTTAAAATTTCAAAGCTTGGTTTGTGATAATTTTAGAGAGATGCTATGAGGAAGTTAGGCCTCTTGAATGCCCCCAAAATCTTCTTCAAACAAGCCAACTTGGTATTTTCAGTATAACTTGTCTTCTAAAATGTTTCAGAATGTGAAGCTAAGAGGATATAGATAGAAGATCTTCATGTACTAGTGATTTAAATTTCACACCTCAGTTTTCTATAATTTCAGAGTTATGGTTTTAGGAAATTATGCTTCGTGAATGCTCCTAAAATATACTTCAAACAAGTCAGCTTGGTATATTCACTATATCTTTCTTTCTATGATATTTCAAACTATGAAATCTAGAGGAGACTAAGAAGAGACCTCGAGGTACTTGTAGAAATTTAAGACCTTGCTTCACTATAATTTCAGAGATATGATTTCAAGAAGTGTGTGTTCATGAATTCTCTTGAAACATTCTTCAAACATGTTAAATTGGAATTTTTGATGTAACTTTTTTTTTGAAATGTTTAAGACTATGAAATTTATAGGTGACAAAGAAGAGATCTCAATGTGCCTGTGCTAGAAATTTTAGACTTTGTTTCATTGTAATTTTGGAGATATGATTTGAGGGGGTTAGTGTTCCTGAATGCTCTTGAAACATGCTTCAAACATGTCAGGTTGGCAATTTTGCTATAACATACTTTTTGAGATGTTTCAGACCGTGAAATTTGGAGATAGAGAAGACGTCTCTAGGTAACTATGGTAGAAGTTTCAACACTAGATTTATAGAATTTGATACGTGGTATGTTGTGCAAGTTTGTTCTTGGGAAGAAGTGAAAAGCAACAAGTTTTGGGAGAAGTAGACTTGGTGAAAGGAGGAGCAACAAGTAGACCTGGTGAAGGCTTAAGTAATTAATAGACCTACTGAAGGTAAAATCAACAAGAAAACTTGGTGAAAGAAGAAGTAGCTAACAAAGATTGTGAAGAAGCAAGCAATCTCAATGAAGTAGGTTGGTGTCTACGAATATATGCAACACTGAAGATTGGTGTCTCTTGTAGGTTGGTGCTTATAGAGAAGCAGAGGGGATTGATGTCTCCTGTAGGTTGGTGCTTGCAAAGCAACATAGGGGATTGGTGTCTCTTGTACGTTGGTTCCTAGAGGAAACAGAGGGGATTGGTGTCTCCTATAGGTTGGTGTCTATAAATTGATATAATAGAAGGTTAGTACTTACAAGATCTTCCATATAAAGAAGTTTTGTGGTTTTATCGTGTAAGGGTTTCAATGTATATCTTGTGTTACTTTCTTAATTTCCGTGATTAATGTTTTATGATGTTTGATTGGCTTTAAATAAGTAAAAATTGTCATTATATTGATTCAACCTTGCCCTCTCTCAGCGTAATTGTGAATGTAACACGCAGGGTTATATGAGGCGTACTATTTGGGAAGCTTGGATTGAAGTAGCTTGTCCATAACCTTTCCATACTTAGCATTCTTCGCCATTCCCCTGATTGCATCTCCATCCTTCAGGTTTGCTGTGATTGGTTCATTGGGATTGGCACCTTCATATCATCATCCTTGAATCTAGGCAGGTAACTTTGCTGTGAAGGTTGGTGCAACTAAAAGAAATGTAAAAGCATAAGATGGCCACAATGAAAGAAATAAAAAGTTAAAATGCAAACGATGGCCGAGACATTAATTAGCGCCTAGGCAAAAGCATCACATGAGCTCTAGTCCTCTCATTAGCCATCACTTGGTTCCTGAGCAGTTGATGCTCCATCAAATAATAAAGGAACCCTTGCATGTCCCAACACTGATGAGTGAGAAGCTGATTCATCATTAAGGCATCAATAAATGCGACATCATTAAAAGAAAGCTTAGACACCTAAGCTATGCTCCCTATCAAAGTATTAACAAAAAGAAGAAAAATGTGCACTAGAGGGTTGGAAAAAGTAGGCTGAGGAAAGGGGTAACTCATGCCTCCCCAATTTCTCTCTCTATACGTCTACAATTGTGCGCATATCTTGATAATATCAGAATTATCGCGATAATATCACCAAACAACCCCTCGCTGGTATTATCACCATATATTATCACCAAACAACTCCTCGCTGATATTATTGCCATAAATTATCGCGATAATTTAGGTCATTATTACGATGATTTTGAAATTATCACCTTGTCTTTGTTAATTTCAACTTTTTTTTTCATTTTTTTCTTTTGACCTTAATTTTTTAAAAGTGAGTTAGGGGAATTGGGCTTATGAGGATACTCTGCCTATTTCTGTCAAAGCTAACAGGGGAAATATATATATATATATATTGTGTTTTTCCCAAGCTTCATTTCATGAGCTACATACTGTAGAAGTTAATGGTAATATTCAAGTTCTAAAGTAAAAGTGACATTTTCCTTTATCTTTCATTTTCACCCTTTTACTTAAATTTTTAATATCACCATTAATTGACTCATGATGTTTGAGAGTGGTTCTGATCTCATTGCATTTCATATGGAAAATCTAGAACTTTAAATCGCACTCAAAATCCATCAGAATAAACACTTTTTAGGATTGCAGGATTGGCAGGATTGCAACATTTCTATTGGATTTTGTGAAGTACGAGGGTATGGAACTAATATTTAATCATGATCACCAAGCCCTTTATGTACTTGGATGTTGTTGGCGTTGATTGTTGAGCTCATCCTTCACGACTCTAATAAAAATGTAAACTTCACTCAAGAAAAATCATTAACTAGGATGTTAAGCTTTTTTTATCTTATTTTAATGCTTAGTGGGTGTTGATTTGGGGTAGCATCAGACGTGCTCTAGCCACGAAAACTGGTGGAGAGGCTAAGGTGCATGAGATCTCCAATGCCCAAAAAGGGTTTGGGCAGATTCTAAACAGTTTGGGAGATATTAAAATAATTAATATTTTTAATGGAGTACCTAAGTCTAAACTTAGGGAAAATAAAATATTAATGTGAATTAATATAAAACTGTTAGAATGGTCCAAAATTCATGGATCAAGCCAGATCTAATCTTAATCGTTGATTAGGGACTTAATCTCGGCCGTTGATTTTTCAACAAGAAAAGTATAAGAGGAGGCTTGAGGGTCACTTGGAGAACAACACCAAAAGATCAAGATTTCGACTTTCTGGGGCTGGGTTTGTTGAGAAAGTTGAGAGAGTGATTAGAGTTGCAGTTGAGGGGCAGTGAATACAGAAGCAGAGAGGCAGAGATAGCACCGGGAGGATCAACGCAGTAGTCGGAAAGAGGGACGTAGAAGCAGCCAAGGGTTCACACAAAGGCAACCAAGAGCTGCGCATTGCCTCAAAGGGCCAGCATGGGTGACGCAGAGGGCCAGAGGACTTGACGTAGTGCCTCCAGAAGCTGACGCAAGCCAAGCCAGAGTAACGTTGGGCTAATGCTGGGACAAAGAGAGGCTGATGCAGTGCCTAGAGGCTGATGCTGGTGTTTCGTGCGTTAGATTGAAGCTGTGAAGTTGTCAAAGTGTTTATTCGGGGTTTCAACTAGAGAGTAGCAGCAAGGAAGGGGTGATGGAGTGCCTGCATCATCAAGATTGAGCTAGGAAGAGGCAGCGCAGAGGCTGAGGGAGGCAAAGGCAACAGAGGCCAGGAGGGCTGACGCAGTTGGATGAGGAGGCTGATTTGCCAATGCCAGGATTGCGTAGAGCCTAGGAGCTCTAACCTTCAGGTTGCTAGGGTTTAGGAGATAGTGGGTAAGTTGCAGAGTGGAGTTGGTGGGGTACTGTAGTCAGAACAGTACCTAACAGGGCAAGACCAAGGTAGAGGGAGTTGCTGTTGAAGTGGATTTCCAGCCAAGGTATCCAAATCAGTGTTGCAGTTGCACAAACGATTGGAGAGGGCATCTCGACATTGGTAGAAGGGTTTCTAGGAGGGAAATCGAAGCTCAGAAGAGTCATACCAAAAACTTCTAGGAGGGAAATAGAGGAGCAGCGAAATGGCACTACACGGAGTAAGAGACTAGGACAGACTAGACAGAGCCTCAAACTTCGTAGTCTGGAAGGCTAGAATCTTATCCGTACTAGACAGGAATCGTGTCAAGCACTTCGCCTTGAGGACGATACCTATCCCAGTTGACTTGGCTGATAACGACCGGTATGAGGATGCAATGGCAAGGGCTAAGAGTATCATCCTTGACAGGGTCAAGGATCATATTGTACCACATATTGCCGAGAAGGACATGGCACAGGAGATGTAGGAGGCCCTGACCAAGTTGTATCAGCATACTTCGGTGCAGAGAAAGATGCTACTAGAAAATCAGCTGCGATCATACCAGATGAAGAAGGGAGAACAGATCGATCCATTCCTCGGTCGATTGAAGGAGATTCAGGATCAGCCGACTTCCATAGGGGCACTGTCGGATCCAGAATTGATGGTGAGAATAGCCCTAAACGCAATCTCAGAAGACTGGGAGGTGTTTGTCCAGAGCATATTGGGCAGGGCGACCCTTCCAGATTGGGAGGAAATGTGGGCTGCTCTTTGCCAAGAAGAGATCAGAAGGTTGAGCAAGGGGGCAAGCAACGATAAGGGGATCAGAATCAAGGAGGAGGAGGAAGATGTTGCCCTAGCATCTGAGGGAAAGCAGGAGAAACAAAAGAAGAAGGACCTCTCCAAGGTCAAATGCTTCCACTGTGGGGAGCTGGGTCATTATGCGACTTAGTGTCCAAGGAAGAAGAGTAAGGGAGAGGCCTCCGAGACCAAGGCAGTGCCAGCAAGGGCAGAGAAGGAAGTGGAGACAGACGTTGATTGTGCCATGAGTGGCTCATGTGCCACTTCAGAAGAAGTGGGGAGACATCGAGCTATAGTTAGGAGGACTACAGGCGATGTGGGGCAGGATCCTCGAGGTACCCAACCTCTTGGATTAGACCTTGCTATGAGAGCCCCAAAGAGGAGTAGCAATACTGGCGATGTCAATAGAGACGGATGCAGATGGAGCGACAGAGGGAGCTACAGTGCAGGATTCTCAGGACAACGCGAGGCTAGCAGGCTGCAACAGTGCGAGAGGCATCAGATTGTTGCACCAGTGTAAGATGGCATAGAGGTGTGCAATTGTGCGAGATGTACAGAGTTGTTGCAGCAACGCAGAGGTCAGAGAGGGAGCACTTGTTAGTGACAAAGGGAGCTTAAGCATTAGGAGTGTTTCTAGCTTGACAGAGATGTCAGAGTTGGGAGATCAGTTATTTACTTCTCAGTAACTGAGTTGCAGTGCAATAGTTAGCAGTGGTAGTGCTATGGGCAACATAATGTAGTATGATGAGAGGGGTTGCAGTGTAGATGCAACAGTGGCAGTGGCAGGGCCATGGGCAGCAACACGGATTAGAGGGAGTTGCAGTACGGATGCAGCAGTGGCAGTGGCAGGGCCATGGGTAGCAATATAGGATGTAGCAGTGTAGAGGATGTTGGGCAACAGGCCCAACATCAGCATAGGGACCGATGCCGGATGATCAGAGTGATGCTCAGTGAGGAGTATTATTAGAGCACAATCCTCACTAAGAGGGAGTGTTGATTTGGGGTAACATCAGATGTGCTCTAGCCACGAAAATTGGTGGAGAGGCTAAGGCACATGAGATCTCCAATACCCAGAAAGGGTTTGGGTAGATTCTAAACAGTTTGGGAGATATTAAAATAATTAATTTTTTTAATGGAGTCTTTAAGTCTAAACTTAGGGAAAATAAAATATTAATGTGAATTAATATAAAACTGTGTTAGAGTGGTCCAAAAGTAATGGATCAAGCCAGATCTAATCTTAGCCATTGATTAGGGACTTAATATCGGCCGTTGATTTGTTAATGAGAAAAGTATAAGAGGAGGCTTGAGGGTTACTTGGAGAACAACACCAACAGATCAAGATTTCGACTTTTTGGGGCTGGGTTTGCTGAGAAAGTTGAGAGAGTGATCAAAGTTGTAGCTGAGGGGCAGTGAATACAAAAGTAGAGAGGCAAAGATAGCACCAGGAGGATCAGCACAGTAGCCAAAGAGAGGGATGCAGAAGCAGCCAAGTGTTCATGCAGAGCTAGCCAGGGCTCATGTAGAGGCAGATAGGAGCTGCGCAGTGCCTCAGAGGGCCAGCGTGGGTGATGCAGAGGGCCAGAGGACTGATACAGTGCCTCCAGAGGCTGACGCAGGCCAAGCCAGAGTGACGCTGGGCTAACGTTGGGCCATAGAGAGGCTAACGCAGTCCCTAGAAGCTGACGCTAGGGTTTCATGGAGAAGATTGGAGCTGTGAAGCTGCCAGAGTGTTTATTCGGGGTTTTAGCTAGAATATTTGCGTCCGAGTAGGGAGGTACTACTGTCGAGATTTTTCTTTGTTGGGTGAGTCGGATTTGGCACCTAGATTGTATTCTGAAACTGCTTAATAAATCAAACCCTTAGATAGCTGCACCAGTTTTCCTGCATTGGGTTTTTCCGGGGATATTAGTCCAAAAATAATGGTGTCACTTGTGTGCTTCTTTCTATTTCCTTCGGTTGATGATCTGTAATGTGTTGAGCATGTACTTGTCTTTATTTCTAGTATTTACATGGTAAATAACTTGTTAATTAACAAAACAAGTAGGTAGGAATAAATCAGTAAAGTGCATGAAGGGTTTCTAACGTGTCAGACTTAGAAATTCCAACAGTGGGTGATCTTGATGAGTAGGATACCAATATAGGCAATGCTTTTTATGTTATGTAGCTATTTGTGTGGCATGATTTTATTTGGATTTCAGAGGCCATTTATGTGAAAATTCCTAGATCTAACAGTCTCAGGAATCCTACTGCAACCAACTGAATCTACTTTACCTAGATTGTTAATTACATTACAAGTTTATTTCAGATTTCTTCATGAAACATTGAAGTAAATTACTGAAGCAACCTACACCAATTAAATATGATTCTAAAACATAGAAACTGAGCAAGGAAAATAGAAACACATAGGACAATTATTTTTGGACAATAGTCCTCGGAAATACCCAATGCGGGAAAACCGATGCAATAGCTCTGAGGCTTTATTATTATTAAGCAATAGCAAATTCTGAATACATCACTGAATACCTCACAGGGTTATTCAGTTACAGAGAGAAATATTGGCAAAAGCTTTGTGAATTTTACCTCACACAATCATTGAGAAAAAGTCTTGGCTGTTCCGGCTGGTAGATGAGGTGCCCCTAGCAGGCCTTGTGCTAGCTCTGCACTGTCCCAACATCAACCCTCTCAGGCACAACGTCACCCAATTGGGGAATCGATCAATAGCCTAGAGTCACTGCTTTCATCCTCACGGTCTCACATCCTGGCTTCCGGCTGCTAAAACTGACCCTCTGTTGTGATTTTTGACTTTCTCTCTCTCCCTCTGCGTTGCTTCTGTGTGGCCCTTCTAGCCCGGGGTCAACCTCTGCGTCAAAGCTACTAGATCACTCTTTTCCTCTCTCTGTTGATATATCTTTGGCTGAGAATCTCTCTCTTCGGAAGCTGCTATCCCTGCTCTTCAACTGCAAGAGATCTCTTCAATCGGTTTTTCCTCCTGAGAACTTCTCACTTCAGAAAATCGATTTCCTCAATCTCTGTGTGTTTTTTCCAAATGACCCTCAAGCTCCTTCTTATATCTTCCTGTTGAACAACCAATGACCTAGATTAAATCATAATCAAAGGCTCAGATCATTTTGGCTTGATCCGTGTCTTTTTTTAGAAGTTTCACCCTTGATTAGATTAATACCCATTAATATTTTAATTTTCCCAAGTTTAGACTTAGGAACCCCATTAAAAATATTAATTATTTTAATGAAATCACTTCTGGGTGGAATTTCCCAAAACGCTTTCTGGGTTCTTTGGAATACATGTGCCCAAGCCTCCGTACAAAATTTGAGGCTTAGAGCACATCCGATGCTACCCCAGATCAACAATTTAGAGCCTCTCAATCTCTACTGATCTAGTTTGATTCAAAGATGGATTGCACTCGATAATATTTTTGTTATATCAACCCCTTCTATACACATGAGAAATTTTGCATATTTGTGTATAATAATTTGGATTCATATGGATGCACATGAATTATAGTTTCTTTTCAAAATTTGAATATTTTAGCATTTTTTGGTCAACCAATCTCTTGATCCAGTTCTGATAACATTGCCGAGGATGATGTGACCACTTTCCATCAAGCAAACAAAGGGCAATTCATTGTTTTCATTGCCATGATTCATCTCATGAGATACATTTATTTTTGTTTTGATATAATTTTGCATCATTCTTTTAGATCTTATGACTTAGGGCAAATATCATATTTCAATATCGATATCTGATGTATCACTTGACATCTTATACATTTTTTATATCAATTCTACTTTCATATTTATGTAGCAATGTGTTTGTTTGATGTTGATGTTGTTTTATAAGCTAAAAAAATGGATTTTTTTTGTATTTTTTAAGTTTCTCAATAATTTCTAATATTGTTGATAATTTAAATTTTGGACCCCTGACGATAAATTGCTGATAATGATAAATGTAACATTGATCTATACACTCAGGATGATGGACCTCCATCAGCTGGTCCCATGACCACGGCACCTTGCCATGAAGCTTTTCCCTCCCATTGCCACATTATCACAAACACTTATGAATTGAAGAGTTGACCATGGACATGTCACCTCCCCTTAGGGGTTGAAAGAACTTAATGGGATTGACCATCTAGGCAGGGAACACTTTTAGGGGGCTTGGGCTAGTTAGATATTTGAAGGTAATCCTAGTTTGAAATATTATTATGCCCTTAACAATTAAGTATGGTCCACTATGATGCATCTATGGTCATTGTCCCTAATGATTGGTAACTTTCACTTGATTTTGAGATGGTTTTTCCATGTGGTCCTTCACACAACAACAAAGGCGCTAAGGGTGCACTACATGCCAGCACTACACATTATGCCCAAGCCATACCACATTTCCAGAGAGCAGTGTTTCCTTTGTTAAATTTCACACTGCTCTATGCTGTTCAATTACTTTAGCCCAATTCAATTCTTCAATTAACAATCTTTTCAATATTAATTAATATTTCCAATCATCAACAATAGTTGAAGACAAAACAGTAAATTCAATGAAAAAGGAGACAATCAACACATCAACAAAAGACACTAGATTTGGTCAAAGACAAGGGAAAAACTCTTGAACGGGGAAAACCTTCGAAAATTCTTCTTCTATTAGATTGTCATAAAATGTTAAACATAGAGTACAATGAGCCCAATACAAAATCATGTAGCAAAATTAACCCAACAATATTTAGGAATATGTTTCCAGCATCAATATAGATCAGAGACAACTTTTCCTGTCATTGGTTAACTGTGATCAACTTTGGTCAAATGTCAAATTTCAGCCATAAAGCCCATTCACACGAAGAAAGAGGTATGCATGCGGTTGAGGCATTCCAACTGTAGGGATAAGCTTTCCAGCCTGTAGTTGTAGCCAAAAATTGCTTGTGTGCAGCCTGCGGTTGTGACCCAAAACCCTAGAACACATGCAAGCTTCGGACCCTGTAATTTCAGACTTGTACAAACCACTTTCTTTAGACCTATGGGAATCAATCAATGAAGAAGAGAAGAAGAAGATGCTTGGTGATGTCCAAATAAGCTTGAGGCCACTTGAATTTATAGGTTTCCAAGGGTGACCAATTTCCTGTTAGGGCTGACTTGTCCAAATGTGCATATGTGGGATTTTCTTCACAAGTACACTTTCCATTGTCCAAATTGAGCGCTTGAATAGTCAAAATTGGTCCTCTTGAAACGATGAATCTAGTCCCATGGTTGGAATTTTTCACTAAGCTGCCAAATTAACACTCCCTCTCAGCTAGGGAGAGGTTCCAACCACATCATGTAATAATGATGTGTATCTTATCGTCATATCATGTCCCATCTCAGCTCAACCCTATCTGCTGAAACATTCTCGAATCTAAAGAAGAAGAATCATTGGGGAGCATTAGTTCCCACCCTCTATAACATCGGAGAGCACATCTCAATTTGAAACAATATCAAGGAGAACATCTAAACCTGAACCTACATCAGGGAGCACATATCAACTCAGAATCTCATGGGGGAGCAAAACATCTTCAACCCCATATCGAGCAATAGGTGATATAGGCAAGCACATCTCAACCCATCATATTGCCCACTGATCTTCCCAACAATGACCCTCAAGAGTCATGTGGTAGAACACCTGCATCATAATCAGCTTGGGTTGTACACCCACAAGTCTAAATGCTTCCATTATAGTAACATGATTTTGGTATAGTTAACTTCATGCTTCTATACGTTTGTATTTGGTTGTATTTGCTGTTAAAGTTTTGCAGGCACATAAGCTTCAAGATGGTGAAGATATTTGTATAAGCATGATCAAGGAAGTTATATATCAAGATGACCTTGATGCTGTAAGAAGGGTTGGAACCATGAAAGGCTACCCGATGTCATAGAAGAAGGAAGTGGTTGATCTCCCTATGTTGACAGGGACCCTGGATAAAAGAAAGGGTATATCTCCCTAGTTGAGAGGGAGGGCATATTATGACAATGAATACTTTGAAGTAAGCCAAACTATTATTGATAAACGTTTGTAAAGTTGCAAACAAAAGACTTGAGAAAATTTGAAGATGTATTTGGTGTTGCTGAAGAAATGAAAGAAGTAGAAAGCTTTAGAAAATTACAGATAACTTGATGACGAAAGTAGCATCAAAATGATGAAGAACCATGAAGGTTTATGTTTACTTGTATATATATATATATATATGTATATATATATATATTTGAAAGTTTATTATTAATTGGGGTTGTGTTTGTATAGGTAAATCTCTCCATAAGAAGGTTGAACACTTTAGAAACATGCTTGGACAAATGGATATATCTGGTTTAGTTTGTTAGGGAGAGATGAAGCATCTAATGGCAAGATGCTTGGGAGGACATCTGGTCGACCTATGTGTTAGTGTCCAGATCCTGAAGAGGGAGGGTGGTGTTGGTCATGGAGCTCCGACCTTGGATACACACCTAGATCCCTGGGTTGGTGGTAGACCTTAAAATCCCGATTGTACCTAGAGTTGGCTAAAGCTTGAGTCCCCTTAGTCCCACTCAGATATAATACCCTGGTCAGGTATCTAGTCCGCAACACTGAGTGTGCTAGAACTCTTCGTAGTTCATATTGAGATATTCCATGTACCTCTATATATATGTAATTATGAGTACCTCCCTAGTTAAGAGGGAGTGTTGAAGAATGTAACTAGTGTTGGTCTTCATAATTATACTTGAGTCATGATGTATTGTATTTGTCAAAAGAAAGAAAAATAAATTTTATTGTTAAAGAAATTGACTTATTAAAGCATGGGTTTCATGCTTCGGTCAATTGTTTTTAGGTCAAAGTCTCCATTGAAGACTTCTATGGTTTATGTCAAGTGTCCTTGCCCATGTCATAATGTAAAAGACCCTTCTTGGGCTTTATTTGTCAAGAAAAAAAATTATTTTATCGTAAAATAGGTCAATTAGGCCTCCTCCACCAAGTCGGCCTTAAGAAAGGACATGTCGACTTCAACAAAGGAATTCAACCTCACAAACTCTATTGGAGCAACTCGACTCATTTGGAAGCATTGCTCTCACAAGTTCGAATTGCAGTAGCTGGAAGCAGAAAATGTGCGAAGTTCAAGAAGGAAGCTAGAATCAAAGTTTTTGGGTCTCTCTCTCTCTCATGTGCAACAAAATTCTGAAGCTGCATCGATGCTGTGAAACTGCATCGAAGCTGTGACGCTGCATTGAAGCTGTGAAGCTGCATCAAGGTCGAAGCTATGAAGCTGCTAGGCTGAAGCTACTAAAGTTGCCAGATCGAAACTGCAGTCCTCAAGCGGGGTCAAAGTTCTGAATTTGGGGGTCGAATTCTGGGTTGAAGTTACACTTGAGAAGCTAGCACTTGGTAACTTCGGAAGAGATCATCTATTAGAAGGAAGCGCCGACTTGGTGGAGGATGAAGGTCTTTTGGTCTAGGGTCTTGTTCTATCTCAATTTGAATCTACTGAAGGAAGAGTTTCTGACTGGGTTTTCCCCAATAAAGGGGTTTTAGCCCTGGCTGAGTTCTTATATCTGGTGTCCAATGATCTTCATGTTTTGCTTTTGGTAATTGCTTGATAAAAGGAAAAATATAAAGAAGTTAATAAGAACATTAAGATTTCACAAGTAATTATCAACATAAGAAAATCTTTTTGCCTTTCCGATTTTCTAACACTATATACACTGTCTTCCATATCAATCAATACGCTGACATAATTCCGTTGTAGATTACATTGCCATTTATCATAAATACATGGTTATATATCTATGGTTACAGCCATACCGTCAACGCTATAGAGACATCACATTGAATAGAGCAAACCTTGATAAACATTAAGCCACAGTGTATAGCAGGTTACAGAATAATAAGCAACAAGAAAAATACATACACCAATGAAATGTTACCACTATATCAAGCTGCACCACGGTATTGTTGATTTTTGGTAGCATCTGATGTGCTCTAGCCTTGAAATTTGGAGCAAAGGCTAAGGAACATGAGATCTCCAAGCCTCATAAATTATTTTGAGAAATTCCATCCAGATGAGGAGCTATTAAAATAATTAATATTTTTAATGGGTTCCTAAGTCTAAACTTAGGAAAATAAAAATATTAACGGGTATTAATAAAGATAAGGATGAGAAGCTTTTAAGAGACGAGGATCAAGTCCGTTTTAATGTTAGCCGTTGAGTAGGGACTTAATCTCGACCAGTGTTACTTGGGAGTGGGAGCGAAAGCGGAAAGCGGGAGCGAAAACAAGTGCGGGAGCGACATTTTTAGAAGATCCCGGTTTGGGAGTGAATCCCGAAGCCTTTTTTATATAATATATATATATTTTTCATATTTTTATATTTTGATACATATATGTCAATAAAAACATGTAGAATGATGAATTAGATATTAAAAAAACATAAAAAAAGACATAGATTGAACAACAATTGTCTAGAAGTTATAATCTTCATCAACCATGTCCACACATTAGTAACATAGTAACATACAACATATTGAGTCATGATTCATCAATCTTAAAGTTTCAAGCTTTCAAAATTCAATATATAACATTTATCATCATTGATCACCAAAGTTGTACTTGTAAGCTAAGTGTAACCATTACAACAAATAATATCTAACATGAAATGAAATGTTATAAAATGAAATGAAATGAAACAACTTTCAACTTTCATGAAGCATCATATTCATAATTCATTACTAATGAGTTATAATTGCCAACTTCAAACTTAAATTGTCATATATTGTTTAAAAAAATATCATAATAAATATGAAAGAGTCAATGGTTATAAAAACTACTAGAAACTAGAAAATACAAGTAAATCTATTATCTATTGCTTATGCTTGCGCCTCTTGCTACCACAAGAAATGTCTAATTGTTTTGTCTTGTTGGAAAATCATGATCTTTATCATTAATATCACCCTTTAAGAATTAATATCCAAAGGTATATTTGTCATTACCTTTGTATCTGTATAGGGATCTTTGTCATTAATATCACCCTCTAAGCATTAACATAAGATAGAAAAAGCATAGCATTTCAAGTCAAGATTTTGTTTGAGTGATGCGTACATTTTTTGGAGGGTCATGATAGAGGAGTTCGACAACCAATGTCACTAACATCAAGGTACATAGAGGGATTGGCGCTCTTGATTAAATACGAGTTCCATACCCTAATACATGACAAAATTCAATGGAAACAATGCAATCCTGAAATCCTGAGAAATTGATAAGTTTGTTGGATTTTGAATGAAATCTAAAATTCTACTTTTTGCATATGAAATCCAATCAGGTCGGAACCACTCTCAAACATCCTGTGTCATTTCATGGTAATGTTAAAAATTTAAGTAAAGGGATGAAAATGAAGATTAAAGAGAATGTCACTTTTACTTTAATATTACCATGAATCGCATATCAATACTAGGGCCATAGACTTGATCATTAAGCTACCCCACTAAAAACTTACTTGTTTCTTTGAAAAAGAATAGCGTTTGGAACATCTTTGCAATTTTTTTTTCCAAAAAAGGCAAAACGCTCCCAAAAAGGCAGGGAGCAATTTTTTCTTAGGGAGCGTGCTCCTGACCCGCTCCCGAGTCGCTCTCGCTCGGAGCGCGGATTGGGAGTGGGATCGAGGGGGGGCGCTCCCCCACAAAACTGATCTTGACCATTGATTCATCAACAAGAAAAGTATAAGAGAAGACTTGAGGGTCATTTGGAGACACACTGATAGATACTTAGTATCTCAAGGAAATTCGATTCTCAAAGGAAGAGGAGATCGATTTCAGAGGGAGTTGCAGGGTGGAGGAAGAGGAGGGCTTCAACAGCTGGCAGTGATCGATGAGGAGGTGACGCAGGGGCAGTGGAATACAATGCAGAAAGAGAGACGCAGTGTAGAGGAGAGATGCAGGGCCTACGTAGGCTAGCGCAGAGGGACACAGAGCCACTCAGAGCCATGCTCGGTCAATCATAGTGACACAGAAGTGGGAGCAGGGCTTGCAAAGTGTCAGGTGGTCTTAGAGGGAAAGTCTCAGGTGTTTTCTTTCAGTTTCTCTGTAAAATCATTCCTTGTGAAAGCAATTGTTGCTAAAGATTAATAAGGCTTTCATCCGCTGCACCGATTTTCCCGCATTGGGGTTTTCCAGGGACAATTGTCCAAAAATAACTGTGTTGATGTGATTGATTCTTGTGGATGTATTTTTTTTCTGGGTAATTGTATGATAACTATAGTAGAATTTATTTTAATATTTGCTGAAGGAATTTCGTAAATAACTTATTGAGAATAATAAGTGGGTGAAATAGATCAGTTGCTGTAGTGATAGAATTTCAGTTTAGAAATTTTCACATGGTATCAGAGCAGAGATCCGACAACTGGAAGGGAAAATCGATTATGGGTCAAGAGCATGATGTAGAGGCATCCACTCAAGGGGACTCGCGCATATTTTCGGAAGAATGCACAAGGGACAAATATTCGATGTTAGCTTCCAGATTGGAAGAAGAAGCCGCTTGCCTTACAAGCTCTGCCTCCTCGGAGGTTGGTATATAGACAATGGAGCTTCCTAACATATGATAGGAATCTGAGAATGTTTTTCAGATTATCAAGAAGAAAGAATGAATTTTCAGATCACCATGGGGAATAAGGCAAAGTGTACTCCAATAGGAAGAGGTACCATAGTTTGTCAAACTGAAGCAGGAAAGTGACTTTGGGCAACCAATGTGTTGCATGTGACGGATTGGGGATGAAGTTATTTTCCGTATCTCAACTTCAAAACAAGGGCTATGACGTTTTTTTCATTAGGGAGAAGGTATATGTCAAACACCTAAGTTGGAAAAAGAAGGCTTAGATTGGAATAAGAAGTAACAGGTTGTACAGGTTACAGCTAGAATCACCAATGGCACTGATAGGCAGTAATGGAGACAGACTTAAATGAGCTATGGCACAGTAGGATGGGACACTTATACCATGGGGCTCTGAGAATTCTCAGGAAAACAATATCAGGAGTTCGAGAACTAAGTACTGAATGGGATGATGTATGCAGAGGGCGCGCTTTGGGCAAGTATGCCAAAGTTGTGTTTTCCAGAAGTAACAATAGGGCGAAGAGTGTGCTAGGATTGTTACACTCGGACATATGCGGATTGATGTCCACAAAAGCTCTTAGTGGTGCCGAGTACTTCGTCACTTTCATCGATGACCATTCCAAGAAGACTTGGATCTACTTTCTAAAAACCAAGGATGAGGTTTTCGGTCGATTCAAAGAGTTCAAGGCTCTAGTGGAGAATCTGATAGGAAAGAAGATAAAAGTGTTGTGTTCATACAATGATGGAGAGTATGTTGACAAGGACTTCATAGATTTTTGCACCAAGGAAGGCATCCGAAGGGAGTGGAGTCTGGACAACTCCCTACAATCCGGAGTAGAATGGAGGAACAAAAAGGAAAAACAAGACTATTGTGGAAGCAGTTAGGGCAATGTTGTATGATCAGGATATGCCCGAATTCCTGTGGGAAAAACCATGCAACACGACAGTTTATGTCCAGAACAGGACTCCTCACAGGTCATTGGGCAAAATCACTTTGGAGAAGGTCTTCACTGGGAAGACACCTGAAGTTAGTCATTCAGAATATTTGGGAGTGTAGCATATTGCCGTATACCCAAAGAGAAGAGAAACAAATTAGATCAAACTGCTGAGAAAGGATATCTTGTGGGATATAACGAGAATGCTAAGGCATAAAGAGTCTATCTTCCAGGGAGTAGGAAGGTAGAAGTTCTGCGGCATGTAAAGTTCATGGAGGATAGAGCTTTCAGAAAATCCCAAGAAATGCCTTCCGAGGAGCAGTCAAAAGACGGGCCGTTGGTCAGACCACTTCAACTAGTGGAAACTGGTACCATAAATCTTCCTGAAGACAAGGCTTCAGAATAGGAGCAATCTCAAGAAGAAGAGGTGTTAATAGATGTACCTACTACTAGTGGAAGAATGAGCCAGGAACTCCGATAGATTCTATAGGACATAGAAGGCTTCATTGGTGCACCCAGGAATAGTAAAAGGGAGTGAAGACAACCTAACAGATACCAGGCCTTAGTAGCTTAGGTTGGGGAACCTTCTAGTTTTCAGGCGGCCGTTCAACATCAAGTATGGGTAGATGCTATGGTGGAGGAATACAACTCTATAATGATCAATGATGTCTGGGAAATGGTACCTAGGCCTCAGGACAAATCAGTGGTAGGTTCGAGATGGATCAACAAGGTCAAATATGTTGTAGAGGATAGTGTGGAGAAATATAAAGCCAGGTTCGTGGCTAAGGGGTATGCTCAGAAGAAAGGAATAAACTACGAAGAAACCTTCGCCCCAATAGCTAGGTATACTTCTATTAGGATCGTGATATCTCTTGCAGCACGGATGGGGTGGGAGATCCATCAGATGGATGTCAAGACGACATTCTTGAATGGGGTAATAGAAGAGGAAGTATACATCGAACAACCAAAACATTTTTAGAGACATGAGAAGAAATATCATGTATGCAGATTAAAGAAAGTCTTGTATGGGCTGAAACAGGGACCTAGGGCATGGTACGGTCAAATTGATGGCTACTTGCAGAAGATGGGGTTTGTCAAGAGTGACGCAGACCGTAATCTCTACTATCTGGTTGTAGAGAATGAGCCTCTAATCCTAGTGTTATATGTGGATGATCTCTTCCTGACAGGACCATCTAGGCTCATCAAAGACTACAAGAAGAACCTAGCCACAGAATTAGACATGAAGGATTTGGGACAGATGCATTATTTTCTAGAATTGGAAGTTTGGCAGCAGAAGGGTGAGATCTTCGTGGGACAAGGGAGATACGTCACAGAAATCTTGAAGAGATTCAGGATGCAGGACTATAGACCTATGGCTACTCCAATGATCACCAATTGGAAGAAGATTGATGCGTCAGAAGATAAAGATGTTGATCCCACCTTGTACAGGTAGCTCATAAGATCCCTGATGTATATGGTCAATACCAGGCCAGACATTTGTTACGCTGTCAACACCCTCAATCAGTTCATGGTAGAACCTAAGAGGACGCACTGGGTAGCGGCCAAACATGTTCTCAGGTATATACAAGGAACAATCGAGCATGGACTATTGTACACTAGAGGCAATGACATCAGGCTGCGAGGGTTCACTGACGCAGATTGGGTTGGAAGTTCAGTAGATCGGAAAAGTACAACTGGGTACTGTTTCAACATTGGATCAGGAATGACCTCATGGTGCAGTAGGAAACATAAATCTGTGGCTCTGAGCTCAGTTGAAGCAGAATATATGGCAGCTAGCACAGCTTTGTTCGAAACCATATGGCTTAGGAAATTGCTTGTGAATCTATTCAGGAGAAGGATGGAAGCGACTAGGATCATGTGTGATAATTAGAGTTGCATCAAGCTGTTTGAGAATCCAGTATTTCATGATCGGTTGAAGCACATTGATATCAGGTGTCACTTTGTCAGAGACTAGTCCAACGAGGGGCAGTACAATTGAGGTACACTCCTACAAGAGAACAAGTGGCAGACATCCTCACTAAAGCTCTAGGAAGAACAAAGTTTGCTCATTTCAAGGAGAAGATGGGGATGGTAAAGAATCCATTTCAATAATGGACACGTATCAAAAGTTGCAGTGCAGCAGTTAGCAGTGGTAGTGCTATGGGCAGAGTGATGCAATAGGTTGAGAGGGAGCTGTAGTACGGGAGAAACAGTGACAGTGGCAATGTCATGCGCAACAGTACAAGAAGCAACAATGCAGGGGATGTGAAGCAGCAAGCCAAGCATCAACGTAGGTACTGATGCGAAAGATCAATGTGATGTTTCTATAGTGAAACATTGCTAGAGCACATTCCTCACTAAGAGGGAGTGTTGATTTTTGGTAGCATCGGATGTGCTCTAGCCTTGAAATTTGGAGGAAAGGCTAAGGCACGTGAGATCTCCAAGACCCAGAAATCGTTGTGAGAAATTCCATCCGGATGAGGAGTTATTAAAATAATTAATATTTTTAATGGGTTCCTAAGTCTAAACATAGGAAAATAAAAATATTAATGGGTATTAATAAAGATAAGGATGAGAAGCTTCTAAGAGACGAGGATTAAGTCTGTTTCAATCTTAGTTGTTGATTAGGGACTGTTAAAATTGGCAATTAGGGCTAAACTAAAACAATGCGAAACACGCATATGGATTTCTGAATGAATTAATTAATTGATTGAGCAACAATACTCAATAATAATACAGAGATATTTACAAAGATAGAAACATCAAGTTTCTATGTAAAGAATCAGTTTCATCTAAGAAACTGCTAAAAGAATAAAATTAGCAACAGCTAAAAGAATGAGTGTTAAATTTGGACAACTAGGTCCAAACTCCATGTTCTAATGCTCAGATTAAGAGGCTAATATTTTTGTTGGATTCCTCTTTCTGAGAGGTGTAAAATCCATATAAAAATAGTCTTAATCTGATGAGCAGAACTTATATTTTGAATTTATTATTCTTAATAAATTATATGTGCAAGGTCGGCCAGTTTTGTAATGTAGGCTCACATGGCCAACAGATGTGTCACACACCTTCATTGATGGATATAAATACAGGAAAAGTTGGAGAGAATTTCATCACAACACAACTCACATCTTCCTCTCTCATCCTAAAGAGTACGAGCTACCTGGAGGACGAATTTCAGCCACACGTGGGAAGGACAAAGAGGACAGACCGTACGGCTGAGCTGTAGTACGGTTTTCTGCTGCTAGGGTTTCGCAGAAAGTTTGACCAGCATTGACTTTGGTCAACGCTTGGTCCAATCAAGCTGAAAACTTGTGGAAGGTTCGTTTTTTGAAGGCCGTACTACCTGGCACAAAAATTGAGGTCAAAGGGTTGACCGTTTTGCTGCTGCGTTGACTTTTAGCTTGCTGCCCCTGCGTTGACTTTTCAGGACAGCATTGACATTTGTAGAACTGACTTGGGTTGACTCATCTACTGGTTGGAGGGTTGTTGTGACACATGCTGGGCTGGCTGACCAAAGGAGACTTTGCTGGTTGAAGCATCCTGTTGACCGCCGAAACGAACACACAAATTTTTCCTGTTTCTGATTTGTCTTCTGTAAGATCTGCTTATATGTTCTATCTGCATTTTGCTTAACTACTTGTATGATTGCTGTGAGAAAAGTGAAATTGCTCTTAGCATAGAACATCTACAAAACTTCACATGGTATCAGAGTTGAGGTGAAGACAAACTCTATCTATAGCAATCATCATCGACGGAAATGGATTCCTCTAAGCTTGAATTCAGGGAGGATGACAAGCTGACTGGAAGTGATGACTTCCATGCCTGGAAGATGATATTAGATCTCAAATTGGAAGATCATGATCTCCTAGATCATGTGACAGGGAAGATTCAAGAACCTCCATCAAATGCCTCTGCTGCTGTTAGAAACAAGTATAAGAAGGGAGAAATCAGAGCAAAGCTGCTGATCAGGGAATCCATAAATAAGAGTTTGGTTGCCTACATATCTGAACTAGGCACATCCAAGGAGATGTATGACAAACTGATACTTATGTTCCGAGTAAACAATGTGAACCAAGTGCTATTCCTCAAGAACAAGTTGAAGAATATGATGAAGGGCCGAGACGAGCCTATTCAAACTTTCTTTATGAAGTTGATCGAAACCAGGAACAATCTGCTAGCTATTGGGGAGACAATAGCTGATCATGAGATGGTTCTCACCGCACTTGGAGGACTTCCATATGAATGGCAAGTATTCACTACTACCATTCTCAACAATAATACCATTCCTAACTTTGATGAGCTTCTGTCTAGATGTATGCAAGAAGAAACAAGGATGAAGGAATTTGATAATGAAAGAAATGCTGCCTATGTTGCTCATTCCCGAAAGAAGAACTCTGGTGGTTCCAAGGACAAAGGAAGGACTAAGACTCAAAAGAAGAAGGGTAAATGTTTCACCTGCCATAGGATTGGACACTATGCTAGAGAATGCCCCTTCAAGAAGGATTCTCCCGATAGTGACGATAACAACAACAACCGAAGGAATGGAAATCGAAGAAATGACAAATCCAAAGGAAAGAGGAAGGCTCACTTTGGAGGAAACAATCAACCTTCTAAAAGGACCAGAAATACCAGGTATGAGGAGTCTAATGCTGTTGATAAAAGAAATGAGTATATTCTAGTATCTGCTCTTTCAGCTGCATCTCCGCCCGACACTATGGATGTCTGGCTAATCGATAGCGGTGCCTCAAGACACATCACCGGATTCAAGGAAGCACTTTCTGACATGGTTGAAAGGGATACTAATCTAGAAATTATCCTTGGGGATAATGCCACTTATCCTGTGAAAGGGACCGGAACTGTGACCCTCCA